>JAMKCH010066274.1:0-14077 GCA_023653785.1 Ophioderma brevispina
GTCCACCGGTGGACACAGATTTCTCAAACCCCAACCAATCAACAGTGAGTTGGCTCCAACGCTTACAACATATTTAGCTGCTGCCTCATACGCAAGAAGAAGAAGAAGAAGAGTGATAGATTTTTAAAAATATTAATCATATTCCACTTATAGCTTTTTAATTAAAAAAAATTAGAAGTGGAGGATGAGCAGGCGCAGGATGAGCAGGCGCAGCATTTCATGAAAATTGACCCCACAGGGGTCATGTGCTTACAAATTTCATCTCTTCTAGAGAGATTCTAAAAACTATCTCACAACCACATACTATAAACCAGAAAACTTTATTATCAAATGTTTAATTGTTGTTTTAGGCTCATATTTGCATCTGTGGCATATCCGATGCCTTAACAATGACTTTCAATGGTAAAATTGGCAATTTTGAAACCTTGCGCAAAACTATTTTGCTACACCATGTACCTATAAAGTTATATATCTATGGGAAGCTTGTACTTAGAAGATACCAAATCTGCAATTACAAAAAAGGCAATTGCCACAGCTTTTTGAACTCAGGTGTGTTTAAAATCACATCATTTTCATCATATTTTGTACATTAGTGGTTGCGTAACTCCCTAGGGAATAATGTTATATTGGTCTCAACTGTATTTCTGAATCCTTGATTAGTAAGCTTCAAAAAAATATATACTGTTTGTAGGGGCTGTGGGTGTCTGAAGAGAGCTAGAGCCTTTCACACCAATATCCATGCATTTTACACAAATGAAAACTATGTCACACAAAACTGGCCCACCTTGAAACACATGGCCAACAACAAGATTCCAAGAGGAATAAATTTGTATAGATCCTCGAATGTCACATGCAGCAATTGAGCACACAGCCCAACTGGGACTGTCAATAAATTGGACAAAATTTATTTCCATTTAAACAGCCCACAAATGTCTAGCACATAATTTGATCGACGAACAAAGGAGGAGACGGTTTGGTTGTTGATTGGGTCATGCCAGGAGCTATCAACTCTCTATGTTGATTTTCAACTGACATTTGCATTGGTTGGAGAAAGGACCATTTAGTAATTTCTTTATCGTAATTTAATTTGATTGAAGAGAAGACAAAAGGACGACCTGAGAGTGTCCAACAAATGTCTTCCGGAGACACAATGCACACTGTTAAAAATCTTCAGTAAAATAGCTTCATTTTGACTGGCAGCTGGGACTCACAACAGGGGTTTTTACAGTTATTTGCCAGTTTCAAGTCCCTTTTTACAGTTATATGCACGTTTCGAGTCCCGGCTAAAAGTTAAAACAATGTTTTTTTAGAAAATTTTTAACAGTGCATTTATGTTTGGGGGGTATGGCCTAGCTTCAAAACATTTATCATTTCTTGGGCTCATCTGTGGCCATGTTGTGGTAAGAGCAGGGGGAAAGGCAATTCTTGCCCAAATTGAAGTGTCGACCCCTTCCCCAGGAAAAAAAAATAACTTTTTTTTTGTAAAAAATGTCAATTTTTGCTCGTGAAACAAAAATGTGACTAGCAACCTCTATGACTAGCCTTATGACTTGATGACAGACTACCATATAGGAACATTTGTGATTGAAGAAAAATGTGCTACTTTCATCTGGAAAATGTAGCTATTATGCCAAAATATTAAACATTTTTAATAATTTTATCAGTATTTGCTACAGCTAATTTTACTAAAAACAATCTAAGTTTTTCCTTAAAAGGTTTAGGATTTTGTAGAAACCATCCCATGGCTAGGATTTTGAGAAAAACTAAGCACGTGTGCAGTAACTATGTCATACATACGCTTTAAATAAACTGAGCATAAAAATTGGACTTTTAACTGGCAGCTGAGACTCGCAACATGCAAATAACTGTAAAAAAAAACAAATTGTTGTTAAGTGTTGCGAGTGCCAGCTGCCAGTCATTTTTAAGAGTACTGGGCTCCTGGGTGGCATATAGGGGAGTCTTCTGATCTAAAATTGATGTTTATGTCCGAGGAGAACATGGCAGTAATAGTCTGAAGCTTCTAGCAAATAACTACTTCAGAAAAGTCAAATATGTTGTTTGATATTTCAGTGCCCATTCCTATAAATAACCATACAAGCCATTTGTTTTTAAGCCACTTTGGATATGGTCAACCCTTGCAATTTTGTGTTTTGCAGTTAATGTTACCAAATGCTTAATATTTTTGAAAAAACATTTATGGACTGCCAAATGTATAGGAGGTGGATTAGTGGTGAACCCAGATGGGCACAATCCGTTCAGAAATAATTTGATGAGAATCGGGACATTTGCTGGCAGACATACACACAACAAACAAAATCTGTTCCACTGAGACATCATCTACACATGCAACAAAATTACAAGATAGAGGGGGTGAATCACCACCAAGGAAGTAGAGAACCCTCATTCAGGAATGCCCTTGGGTGCTCCAGCAAAGATAGGAAGGTTCGTCAAGATACCCTTCCTAGGTGAACAGCTGAATTCGACAGAGCATTCAGTACTTCCATTCAGAAATTTAAAGGGACACTGCGTATTTTTACATAATGGAACCCTAATTTTTTTCCTGGAGATTTTGCTACAAGCGGCACACAGGAATTGGATATGTGTGTTGATCTGTGTATCTTGTGTGTGTGTAAAATGTCAACACAAATAAACATATTTGGCCACTGTTCCACATACGGAGCACATTTCAGGGACACTTGAATGGTCCTTGGGGTAAAGTCCCACATGGTGGTGACCTAATCTGGACCTTGGTGATCTCATGTGACCTTTGTCCTCATTCACAACCCGTGATGGCAGGCGACACAGTGCGTTTGAATGTGTAATTTTTTTAGTAGAAAACTCTCCGGCGTGGTTTTATTCCAGCTTAGGTGCACCATCTGACAGGAAAAGGAAATGCACATCAGAGTGTAAACTTTTATTTATTATCTCTAAATTTAATTAAAAAAAAAAAAAAAAAAAACTTAACTATTAAAACAAGACCTTTCGATTGAAAAAAAAAAGAAAGGAAAAGGCTGCGGAAAAAAAAAACAACTGACTCTGTAATTGACCACCTTCTTGTTGTAAAACTGATCGTGTTCAATGCAAATTCCATTCTACTTTACAGCCATTTGAGAATTTTGTATTGATGGAATTGTAACCTGTGCCGCCGTAAACAAAACCACAGTGGTGGTTATAGTGGCATTAGGGAAACATCTCCCATTGCATCATGGCACCAACACACGTGATTCTGGGTCAGGACGACAAATTAATAGTAAAGAAAAGGGCTCTATCAAATCTACAGACACCCCTGGGCTACTGGTACATACTACTATAGTTTACATCAATGTAGACATTATTTATAATAAGATTCTTCGATGGGGCGATAGATAAGATGTATCAGAACATTCTTATCTTATGTCTTGACTGTACATCTGATATCTATATTTCCTTGTGAACTAGCTTAGAGATTTAGATTTCCCCACGATTTCTCTTTGCTAAGTATGCATGAGCTTGGTTGGATGTCAGCAAGGATCAGTAAGGATGATAAATATTACAAAACTATGAGTGAATGTACAATTGAATGTGCAGTTTGGGATGTATATTTTTACAGGACCTTTGCTATTTCTTTTACATGTATCTTGGTGAGAACATTGCTTTGACAGGTAACTTTGTTATCATCATTAAACAGCAGTTAGTACACCTTTATCTTTTACAGGTACCTTTGCTATTTCTTTTATGGGTACCTTGTTTATCTTCAGTAGATAGCAGGTTGTGTAGTTTTTCTTGTATGGGTATCTTGGCTATCTTGAGTAGATAGGAGATAGCACACCAATCCTTTTATAGATGTCTTGGTTATCTTCAGCAGAGAGAAGATAGTGTACCTTTACATTCAGAAGTATCTTGGTTATCTTTAGTAGATATCAGATAGTACATCTTTTTTATCAGTAGATAGCAATAATGCTATGCGTTGCCTTTACAGGTACACTTTAAAGTAGAAGGTACTTTGGCTATCTTTAGTAGATAGCTGCTCTTTTCTTTTAAAGGTACATTAGCCATCTTCAGTATAGATATATAGTTTTTGTATGAATTATCTTGACTTGGTTAATCTTGGGTATTTTTATGTAGTAGGGCTAAATGTAGTATCGTGGATTTTGCATTATATGGTCACTACTGGAAATAGTGGGTAGTGTTGTATTTCTACAAGTACCTTGGCTATCTTCAGTAGAAAGCAAGTAGTGTTACTTGTCTTTACAGAATCTTGTGCATTCTTCAGTGCGACCAGGTCAGGTACCTTTTCTTGAAGAAAAAATCTTGGCTATCTTCAGGAGATAGAGGTCGTACACTTTTTTAACAGAAATTTTGGTTTCAGTCGATAGAGGTAGTAACTTTTTCTTTAACAGGAAATTTGGTATCCAGTAGATGAGTAGTACAATTTTTCTTTAAGAAATCTTGGCTATCTTCAGTAGATAGCAGGTTAGTTACACTTTTTCTTTACAAAAAATTGTCTATCTTCATTAGATAGCAGGTAGTACACTTTTTCTTAACAGACTCTTGGCTATCTTCAGTAGATAGCAGTGTAGGACACTTTTAACAAATCTTAGCTATCTTCAGTAATGCAGGTTAGTACACTTTTCTTTAACAAAAATCTTGGCTATCTTTGGTAGCTAGCAGATAGGACACTTTTCTTTAACAAAATATTGGCTAGGGGAATACTTTGATTGATTATTCAGAAAATGTGCCTGGATAGCCCACGAAAAGCATCTAGCTCAAGAGAGCCTCTACAGTAGAGAGCTGGCAGTGCACTTTTTCTTTAAACAGAAATCTTGGATACTCAGAGTAGATAGCAGGGGTAGTACCTTTTTCTTAACAGAAATTTTGGCTCTTTCAGTAGATAGCAAGGTAGTACAATTTTTCTGTAACAGAAAATTTGGGCTATCTTCCATAGCTAGCCGGTAGTACCCTTTTTTAAAGAGAAATCTTGGCTATCTTCTGGAGATAGCAGGTAGAACACTTAAAAAATCTTGGCTATCTTCAGTAGATAGAAAGTGAACACTTTTAACAGAAAATCTTAGCTCTTTCAGTAGATAGAAGGTAGTAAAACTTGTTATTAACGAATTTTGGCATCTTCAATAAGATAGCAGGTAGCACACTTTTTCTTTAACATAAATGATCTGGCTATCTTCAGTAAAGTAGATAGAAGGTGGTTAGTCATATTTCCTTTAACAGACATCTTTAGATATCGACAGTTAGATAGGGAGTACACTTTTTGTTAACAGAAATCTCGCTACTCTTTAGATGGCAGGTAGTACACTTTTTAACAGAAAATCTTCGCTATCTGCAGTAGATAGGCAGCGTAGAAACACTTTCTTACATAAATCTTCGTATCTGCAGTAGATAGCAGGTATAGTTAAACTTTCTTTACAGAAATCTTCGATATCTGACAGTAGATAGCGTTAGCACACTTTTCTTTAACAGAAACTATCTGCCTATCTTCAGAGATAGCAGTTGATCGGCTGGCTGGAGGCTGCTGGTTGGATGGGTGGCTGGCTGGCGGGCTGGCAGTTTGCCAATTTCCTTTATTATGTTTCTAGCTACATGGGACATATTGAATAACACACGTTCTCCACCTTAACTGCACTCTATATTTCAGTGTTTATTTTTTCCATGTGGTTTAGGTTTTCCTGTTGGTGCCGATTTAAGGTGTGCCAGCGGATGGGCACCTTGCTATATAATTTGTAGAAGTTCAAAATAAACCTTGACAAAAATTTTATTTCCTTGGTTGTGACAGTTGCATGTGGAAAATGGGGTTTTTTGTCTGTAAGTCAAGATTATGATTTTCAGCAACACCACAGAAATTAGATTTGATCAGCACAATTCTTGTAACAAACTTGAAAATGCTATCAAATTCAACTAATTATTGAAAGACTCAATTTGGTGATTGTTTGAAATAGAAACAATTTAATTTTCACAAATTTTACAGGAGGTACCTTTGGCTATCTTTTATATGTACATTCGGTATTTAACATAGAAAGCAGGGAGTACCTTTTTGTTGACAGGTATCTTATCACCATTAAACAGCAGGTACTTTTGCTATTGCTTGTGTACCTGTTTATCTCTTTAGATCGGGTTGTGTTAGTTTTTCTTGTATGGGTACTTTATCTTTCTGATAGATAGAAGATCAGCGCATCTTTTCGTTACCGATATAATGGACTACTTTATCCACTAGTGGGTAGGCACACTTTTAAAATATCTTGTTGTTATCTTCAGTAGAGCGAGGCGGGGGTGCACCTTTACTTTCACAAGTAACACAAAGTAAAACTTGGTTATCTTCAGTAGATATCAGATAGTTCACCTTCTTTATCGTAATTGTAGTCTTTTTATGGATAACTGACTATCTTCATAAAAGCCAATTTTGCTATATGATGCTTTTACAGGTTTTCTGCAGTAAAAGGTACTTTAGCTATCTTTAGTAGATAGCTGATAATCTCCATTGCTTGATGAGTTTCTTGTCTATTCGGAATAATAGCCGGGGATCTTCAGTAGAGAGCAGGTCAGACCATTTGTCTGACAGAATCTTGGCCACTAGCTTCAGTAGATAGAAGGTAGTACAATTTCTCTTAACCGCAATCTTGGCTATCCTCCGTTACAGAGCAGGTAGTAACTTTTTCTTTAACAGAATCGTGGCTATATGCTCAGTAGATAAGAGGTAGTACATTTTTCTTTAACATAACTCTGGCCATCTTCATAGATAACAGGTAGTGCACTCTTTCTTTAACAGAAATCTTGGATATCTTCAGTAGATAACAGTAGTAACTTTTTATGAACAGAAATCTTGGCTATCGTCAGTAGATCGAGGGTATTACACTTTTTAAACAGCATATAGTGGCTCTTATCGTCAGTAGATAGAAGGGAGTACACTGTAACAGAAATCTAGGCTGTCTTCGGTAGATGCAGAGAGGATTATTTTATTATTATTAGTAATTTAAAAAAAAATATTGGCATCTCTTCGGTAGAGAGCAGATATAACACTTTTTCTTAACAGAAATCTTAGCTTCTTCAGTAGATAGCAGTATACACTTTTTCTTTAAAAGAAATCTTGGCTACTTTCAGTGAGGAGTAGTGAGTTTTCTCTTTAACAAGAAATCTTGGCTTCTTCAGTAGATAGGAATGGTAGATGTACTTTTTCTTAACAAAATCTGGCTATCTTCTTTAGATAGCAGGTAGTACACTTTTCTGTAACAGAAATCTTGGCTATCTTCAGTAGATAGCAGGTTAGTACACTTTTTTAAACAGAAATCTTGGCATATCTTCAGTGGATAACAGGTAGTACACTTTTTCTTGAACAGAATCTTGGCTCTCTTCAGTAGATAGAAGGTGTACACTTTTCTGAATGATAACCTTGCTATATTCAGTAGATAGAGGTGTACACTTTCCTTTAACATAATCTTGATCTCTTCAGTAGGTAGCAGGTAGTACACTTTAACAGAAAATCTAGGATATCTTCAGTAGATCGCAGAGAGTATATTTATTATAATTTTTAAAAGAAATATTGGCTCTCTTCGGTAGAGAGCAGATAGAACACGTCTTCTTTAACCTTCTTAAAAGTGTCTGATAGTGTCTTGAGGAAAATCACTTGTGAATGTTTCACACTATGTGAACAAAAGAGTTGGTTAAATTGATGAAAACATGGAGTTCCGAAGTGCTAATCGTTATTTGGGGTGTTCTGAGACATGTTTGTTATTATATTCTTTAGAGCACCAATGTCAGTTGCCTCAATTTTTGTTTTCCTTCAAATGGGGGGGGGGGTGGGGAGGGGGGTTGGGGAAGCCCTGTTAGGTTCATATACTCATCAATATTTATAGAACTAATGACAGATGGAGTTTGCATTAAAGTGATGAAGCTGTAATTGATACCGCCAGTTCTATATGAGATCATGAAATAAACTATTTTGATCTTTGAATTTTATGGAACATCTGTGTACAATTCTTTTTTTTTTAAAAATAATCTAGGAATGTCTTGAACAGAAGATTGATTAAATTTCAACATGTGAGAGGAAGTCAGGGGGGGACCGTATGCGGTTTTCATAGTTTGCCTTATATTCTGCTCTGTTCGTCTTGTGTTGTTTTGTTTTGTTCTACTTACTATCTCTTGTTTTTGTTATGATTTGTTTTCTGTTCTGCTCTTGCTCATCGTTCTGGCTTCAGCTCCAGCTAAAAGCTCTGGATCTGGGGTCCCCCTCCAGCTCTGCGCTCTTTATCCTGCTCTGGGTCTGGCACGTTCCATTTGGATTAGGCTGTTGTTTATAACCCCCCCAAACAATAAAGGTTAATTATGGCACATGTCTTGAAAATTATAAATGATTTTATATTTCGATATGTTAGAGGAAGTCAGACCGCATTGCGGTTTATTCGTTTCCCTTTTATTCTGCCTGTTTTGTCTGTGTTGTTTGCTCCTCTATTTTTTGCTCTCCCATTGATTTGTTTTGTTTTGCTTTGTGATCGCTCGCTCCTGGATTTGCCTGGCTTCAAGCTTCAAGCCTAGCAATGGTCTGCTCTGGCTTCAGTCCAGCTCTAGCACTGGATCTGACCCTGGCTTCACTCCAGCTATAGCCCTGGATCTGCCCTGCTTCAGCTCCAGCTCTAGCACTGGATCTGCGCTGGCTTCAGCTCCAACTCTAGCACTGGATCTGCTCTGGCTTCAGCTCCAGCTCTAGCACTGGATCTGCTCTGGCTTCAGCTCCAGCTCTGGCACTGGATCTCTCTGCTTCAGCTCCAGCTCTAGCCACGGTGGCTCTGGTTCAGATCCAGCTCTAGCACTGGATTCTCTTGCCTTCAGCTCCAGCACTAGCACTGGATCTGCTCTGGCTTCAGCTCCAACTCTAGCACTGGATCTGCCCTGGCTCAGCTCCAACTCTAGCACTGGATCTGCCCTGGCTTCAGCTCCAGCTATAGCACTGGATCTGCCGTCTTCAGCTCCAGCTCTAGCACTGTATCTGCTCTGGCTTCAGCTCCAGCTCTAGCACTGGATCTGCCCTGGCTTCAGCTCCAGCTCTAGCTCTGCTTCTGCTCTGGCTTCAGCTCCAGCTTCTAGCACTGGATATGCTCTGGCTTCAGCTCCAGCTCTGGCACTGGTCTGTCTGGATTCAGCTCCAGCTCTAGCACTGGATCTGCCAGGGCTTCACTCCGCTCTCGCACGGATCTGCTCTGGCTCAGCTCCAGCTCTAGCACTGGATCTGCCCTGCTTCAGCTCCAGCTCTAGCACTGGATCTGCCCTGGCTTCAGATTCCAGCTCTAGCACTGGCTCTGCCCTGCTTCAGCTCCAGCTCTATCACTGGATCTGCCCACTGGCTTCGATCCAACTCTAGCACTGGATCTGCCCTGGCTTCAGCTCAAGCTCTAGAACTGGATCTGCCCTGGCTTCAGCTCCAGCTATAGCACTGGATCCGCCCTGCAGGCCACCTGGATTGCCCTGGCTTAGCTCAAGGCTCTAGCATGGATCTGCTCCGGCTTCAGCTCCAGCTCTAGCACTGGATCTGCCATGCTTCAGCTCCAGCCTCGCACTGGATCTGCCCTGGCTTCAGCTCAGTCTAGCACTGGATCTGCCCTGGTTCAGCTCCAGCTCTAGCAATGGATCAGCTCTGCTTCAGCTCCAACTCTAGCACTGGATCTGCTCTGGCTTCAGCTCAAGCTCTAGCACTGGATCTGCTCTGGCTTCAGCTCCAGCTCTAGCACTGGATAGGCTCTTGCTTCAGCCCAGCACTAGCACTGGATCTGCTCTGGCTTCAGCTCCAACTCTAGCACTGGATCTGCCCTGGTTCAGATCCAAGCTCTAGCACTGGATCTTGCCCTGGATTCAGCTCCAGCCTAGCCTGGATCTGCCCTGCGCTTTCACGCTCAAGCTCTAAGCAATGGATCGCTCTGGCTTAGCTCCAGCTCTCAGCATGGATCTGGCAACTTGGCTTCAGCTCAGCTCTAGCTCTGGCTTCTGTCTGGCTTAGACTCCAGCTCTAGCCTGGATACTGCTCTGCTTCAGCTCCAGCTCTAGCCACTGGGTCTGCTCTGGCTTCAGCTCCAACTCTAGCAACTGAGATCTGCCTGGCTTCAGCTCCAGCGATGCCACTGATCTGCTCTTTTTGTTTCTTTTTATGGCTTAAGTCCGCTTGCACTGGATCTGCTCTGGCTTCAGCTCCAGCTCCAGCACTGGATCTGCCCGATTCAGCTCCAGCTCTCGCACTGGTGCGCGGCTTCAGCTCCAGCTCTAGCCCTGGATCTGCCCGGATTCAGACTCCAGCTCTAGCACTGGATCTGCCCTGGCGTCGGCTCCAGCCTTCTAGCACTGGATCAGCTCGGCTTCAGCTCCAGCTCTAGCCATGATCTGCTCTGGCTTCAGCTCCAGCGCTAGCATTGATCTGCTCTGGCTTAAGCTCCAGCTCTAGCAACTGGATCTGCTCTTGATTCAGCTCAGCACTAGACACTGGATCTGCCCCTGGCTTGCTCCAGCTCTAGCACTGGGGATCTGCCCTGGCTTCAGCTCCAGCTCTAGCCCTGGATCTGCCATGGATTCAGCTCCAGCTTAGCATGGATCGCACCCTGGCTTCAGTCCACTCTAGCAATGGAGCTGCTCTGGCTTCAGCTCCAGCTCTGGCAATGGATCTGCACTGGCTTCAGCTCCAGCTTAGCCTCTGGCTTCTGCTCTGGCTTCAGCTCCACCTCTAGCACTGGATCTGCTCTGCTTCAGCTCCAACTCTAGCACTGGATCTGCTCTGGCTTCAGCTCCAGCTCTAGCCCTGATCTGCCCTGGCTTCAGCTCCAGCTCTAGCACTGGATCTGCTCTGGCTTCAGCTCCAGCTCTAGAACTGATCTGCCTGGCTTCAGATCCAGCTCTAGCACTTTCCCGATCTGCCTGGCTCAGCTCCAACTCTAGCACTGGATCTGCTCTGGCTTCAGCTCCAACTCTAGCACTGGATCTGCCCTGCTCCGTCAGCTTAGACTGGATCTGCTATGGCTTCAGCTCCAGCTAGACTGGATCTGCCCTGCGCGTCAGCTCCAGCCTCTAGCAATGGATATGCCTGCTTCAGCTCCAGCTCTGGCACTGATATGCCCTGCTTCAGCCAGCTCTTAGCATGGATCTGCCCTGTTCAGCTCAAGCTCTCAGAACTGGTATTGCCCTGGCTCAGCTCCAACTCTAGCACTGGATCTGCTCTGGCTTCAGCTCCAACTCTAGCACTGGATCTGCCCTGGCTCGCTCCAGCCTAGCACGGATCTGCCCGGCTTCAGCTCCCGCTCTAGCAACTGGATCTGCCCTGGCTTCAGCTCCAGCTCAGGCACTGGATCTGCCCTAGGCTAAGTCCCGCTCTAGCCCACTGGGATCGCCCTGGCATTCAGCTCAGCTCTAGCACGGGATCTGCTCTGCTTCAGCTCCAGCTCTAGCCCTGGATATCTCTGGCTTCAGCTCCAGCTCTAGCAATGGATCTGCCCTGGCTTCAGCTCCAGCTCTAGCCCTGGATCTGCTCTGGCTTCAGCTCCAGCTCTAGCACTGGAATCTGCTCTGGCTTCAGCTCCAGCTCTAATCACTGGATCGCCCAGGCTTCAGCTCCAACTCTAGCACTGGATCTGCCCTGCTTCAGCTCCAGCTCTACAACTGGCTCTGCTCTGGCTTCAGCTCCACCTCGACACTGGATCTGCTCTGGCTTCAGCTCCAGCTCTCAGCACCACTGGATCGCTCTGCCTTCAGCTCCAGCCTAGCAGATGGATCTGCCCTGGCTTCCGCTCCATCTCTAGCACTGTATCTGCTCTGCTTCAGCCTCCAGCTCTGGATCTTCTCTGGCTATTCAGCTCCAGCTCGGATCTGCTCTTGCTTCACTCCAACTCTAGCTTTGATCTTGCCCTGGCTCAGTTTGGCAGTTTGATGATGGCTGTTTTTTATAATCCAAAAGTACACATAGTTTAAAATATAAAAAAAAATATCGAGATTTTACTTCTTTGCACTTTTATAAAATGAGGGGAAATGGCACAAGTCAAAATTGCAATTTTGTGTCTTTGTTAAGAATATAACATAAATTTATATTCAATTTCAAGAAAAGTCATATAACTGTTGGATTTTTAAAAATGAATCATGTTTAAAAACCAAATGAGGTAGGTAGGAAAACAAGGTGCTATCCATCTTTAACTGCCCTCTGTGTGGCAATTTGGATCTTTCATATTTCCTTTCTTCATCAAGCAATTGTACATGGATCAGGTTTACTTACACATTCAATGACCCCGTATGACAATTAAATAAAACACATCCTTGCAGGGGGCTTATATGCATTCTAACATCGCAAATTTGTTAAGCTTCCATTAACTCCATATCACGCATATATGCTACCCCAGGCATATAATTTGATCCGTTTGAAAGCTACCCTTATAATCGATTTAAATGACTTCACTTGCACCAATTTATTTCCATAATTTTTTACAATTATGTTTTGGTCTACAGGGAGCTGTTTGATTTTATTTTAGTTAATTCATAGGAACCGTTTACCACAAGAATGAGGGATTTTCACTTCAAAATGGTTTCTGACAAAACTCCTCAAGTAAATTAAGATCTTGAGGTCAGTTAATCCCTTAAAATATTTTTTGTGTATTCACTATTTTTTGTAAAGAAGGTTTATGACACAAACTAAGATTATGTTCCCCTTCTCCTAGATGAATCAGGAGATGGAGAAAATATTTATGCTTGTGATTTTCGTATTGAAGGATGTTTCCAGCAGCTTGTTGAATTCCTATCAGGGAATTCCCTGCTTATAATTTGGTTCTATTGCAATTTTTTTTTTTTGTAACATGCAAGAGAATTTTAAGCTTTAACCATTCACTATTAGTTCCTACACTGTAACAATACTTGTAAAAGAACGGGTTTTGCTCTGCAGCTGGGACTCACACGTGCAGAATCTAACTAACTGGAGGTTGGAGCCGTACAAAATACGAATCCATTGCTGGGAACGTAAAATAAAGGCGTGAAATCCCAGCGTCAACTTTAGTGTTGGTTTTTTGACTTGTTTAAACAATAATAAAGAATTAAAACATTATTACAATCTTCTGACCAAATTTTCACGTTGTAGCTATGACATCATACAAACGTTGTATTTACGTCACCACATGGTTGTAAAAAAAGTTATATTTCAGGCAAACAATTTTGAGAAAAAAGTCATACGAAGGGAAAACGCGAAGAAGGCCGTATATACGGTGGCTGATACATGCCATATATATTTTTTCCCCAAATCTTCATTAAAAGAGAATAAATTAAGAACAAATTCGCGAATAAAACTTTAATTCGCGAATAAAACTATTTTATTCGCGAATAAAACATTAAATTCGCGAATGAAACTATTTTATTCGCGAATAAAACTATTTTATTCGCGAATAAAACATTTAATTCGCGAATAAAACATTTAATTCGCGAATAAAACATTTAATTCGAGAATAAAATTATTTTATTCGCGAATAAAACATTTAATTCGCGAATAAAACATTTAATTCGCGAATAAAACTATTTTATTCGCGAATAAAACATTTAATTCGCGAATAAAACATTTAATTCGCGAATAAAACATTTTTTTTTTTTTTTTTTTTTTTTAAAATAGTTTTATTCGCGAATTAAATGTTTTATTCGCGAATTAAATGTTTTATTCGCGAATTAAATATTTTATTCGCGAATTAAATGTTTTATTCGCGAATTAAATTCACGTGAATTTATTCACGCCTAATCTTACTTGCAAATTCAATCTACTCTGTTTTGTTCTTAATTTATTCTCTTTTAATGAAGGTTTGGGAAATATATATATATGGCATGTATCAGCCACCGTACGTATAAGACTTTGTTTTATTTTGTAGTGGACATATATTCTAATGTCAACAATTAATCATCATATGAGCAGGCTTAATACATTATGTACCTTGCACAGTTTCGAACCAGGGCCTTAAGATTACAAGTCCTAAACCCAGGGGCGTCCCCAGACCATTTTTAATGGGGGGTGTTGAGTCTGTGTTGCCGACAAAATCATGGACCGGATTCAAGAATTATCAAATTTTCCGGCTCGCTGCGCTCGCCAGGTAGACCC
>JAMKCH010066275.1:0-22102 GCA_023653785.1 Ophioderma brevispina
CCGTTAAGTGTGGGAAAAACCGGATTTAAAACGGAGAATTTACACTACCACTATGAGTTAACACAAAGTTTTGTTTGTGCTTATTGTGGGGCCCGCCAGCAATCCGTTTGTGCGTGTGGTATGTATGTGGTGTTGTGTGAATATGTGTGTCACAATTGGTTTAATTTTTGTTTTTTTCAATTGACCCTCAATTGAAAAGTTAACTTCAATTGGAACCAAACTTCTTTAATAGGTGCACATGGGATCCTTATATTTGTATGAGATCAAGGTCATGGTGAAAGGATAAATGTCAAAGCATGTGAGGTCAAGTTCAAACATGGGCTAAAATGAAATTTATCTAATTGAAAACTTGCAGTCAATTGGAACCAACTTTTGTCATAGGTGCCACATGAGATCCCTCATAATGTTGAAGTCAATTGTCACATACCATGGTCAAAGGTCATGGTTGTGCCCACACTGATTCTTTGAATATGCAGCGCGACAGCGAGAACGCCGCCGAATTCTAGTTATTATTAACATTAATTTTGATAGAAATACAAACGAACAAATACTTTTTCCAGCTTTTCCAGCGAGACCAACCGCCCTCCTGCAGACCACCGATACAGTATTGCCAGTGAGCCCCCCCCCCTGAGCTGAGGCCCAAGCCAGTATCAAGTGCCCATTTTCCCCGCTCTAATAACAAAGAGCAGAACCAATGTCTCGGCAGTTGAACCAAGACATCTCAAATCAAATTGGCCATTCCTCTGGTGCGAACAAGATTTGTTACTAATTTACAAAGATTTTTAGTTAAAAACTTAAAATTTTAGAACTAATAAAAGAACTTAGTAAAAGGCTATGAGCTTTTTTAATTGGTATTCAAGTATCTGGTGGTAGTATCAATTTTCTGTGCTTTACGTGACATAATCCGGGGAGCCCCATCAACTTTTTCTTATTCCCTTATTTTGAGTGAGAGATGCCATTTTTCTGTTTCAAAATATCTCTTTTCCTCATATATGTATCCAGACCCACGTAAGGTGTAATCGTTACGGGCCATCACACTGGATCGCGCTGTAGCCCACGTTCATCTGTTGCTACCGCATCAAGTATCCACAGGCCTGCAACTCGTGTTCCCGTCCCCAGTATCTGGAGCGGACGGTGGAGCGGCTGGCGCTTAACTCGCGCGTTGTTACGTGAAACCAGCCAGACAACAAAGAGAAGATGATTGCCATCTCATATGGGAGTCAGATTCTGCTGTGGAGTTGCCAAGATGAAGCAAGCACTGGGAATTGGTGAGTGTAAAATACCGACATGTGTATGTCTGAAAAGTCTGCATCCATCTTCTTCTTTACCTCTTTAATAGCTATGGAGCACTCTCACATGGGTCCTGTGGATAAGCTAGCTGATAATTATTTATGTACTGAATTTCCACCCTGGATCTAGAGTGATAAATGTCAGGTTTATAGTATATATGCCAACCCACAAGAACTCAGCACACTTTCTCCGAAAATCACTATCCCTGTGGCCCAAATCACTTTAGAACCATTTCACGATTTTTGATTTAAACTTCTTTGATCCAAACACAAAAAATAGAATAGATTCCTACCACCTCGGATTTCAGATGGACTCCATTTGCATCAGCGAGGAGATGGGTGGTGCTTGACTTGCCATCGTCAAGTATGTTTTTTTCTTGACCTTTGACTTGATCACAGCCTCATAGACTCCATGAGTTTTGTACCGCCCGTCCTTGTTGAGACGATGGTTGATTGGCTTTTATGTGAACGCCTCCTTAACCCCCTCGTTCAAACCACCTTGTCTCTGTCCAAATCTTGACGTTGTCAATGTCCACAGAATACCCGGGGGACTCAAGTGAAATATGTTTGGAAACTTCAGATGTTGTGGTGCTTGGTCGCCTGTGTTCGCGAAAGCGCGTGTTCAAGGATCGTTCAGTTTCGCCGATATATGCTTCTTTGCTACTGTCCCGGGAGTTTTGCCCTGGCAGGGAATAGAATACACCGGACCAGGATTGTCTTTCTTTATTTGTCCCTTGTCTTTTGGCGAGACTAATATCTGCCGTAAAGTGCGGGTTGGCTTGAAAAATTACTCTTAATTGAATGCCGTACTCCGAAGGTCCTACGTAGAGCCTCGGAGGTACCTTTGACATAAGAATAACGACAAGGCCTTTCTTGGGAGGTTTATCTCCTGATCCGCTCTGCGCTTGTGTTGCTTTGGCTCATTCGCTTTGTCAATTGCCCACTTCGGATAACCACCTTGGCTACGGCACTGTTCACGTGAGATTTCTCCTCCTCGCGATCCTGAGGTTCCGTGACAACGGTCTCCGCGCGGTGATACAATGTCCGGATGACTCAAGTTTGGGGTCGTGGGAATGATTAGAATGTGAAATTCAAGTATTGATCCTGTGGGTACTTTTTGCGATAGATTGAACTTTGAGTGACTTGTCGGGTTGGATAACAGTTAGTGTGTCAAGGAAGTGCGAGCGAGTTGTTTTCGTCACATCAGTCGTGAATTTTGATGTCTTGTCCAGATAATTGAGGTGGTCCGTAAATTCCTGAGCGTAGCGTTTTTTAAGCTTGCAATGGTTGTCATCTACATAGCGAAACCACCACAAAGGGGGTTGGGGCGCGGTCCAATGCTCTCTGTTCAAGATCTTCCATGTAGATGCGCACAGTATCGGCGAAAGTGGAAGGCCACATGGCGCACCCGTATTGCTCGTATATTCTCCATTATAACCAAATACTGTTTTTTGTAGGTGACCCGAATTGGTGTGTGCTCGCTCGTGGGTTAAATTTCGCCGTTACTGAGAACCGACGTTTCCTGTTGTGGATTTTATACAGCGCCGGAATCAGCATTAGGAATCTATCGGAATCAAACGCGAATGAACTGCGCTCCAAAGTTGTAAATTTGGTGGAGTACACCCAGAAATGAATCCAACATCAGTAGTGAAGAACGGAAAGCGTTAACAGTACCTACGTAAAGACCAGAGCATCCGGATTTTACCCGCCGATAAAGGCCTTTATGTGTGACTTTTTGGACACCGCTGAATACCACCAAAAGTGCCAACTTTGTTGAAGTGACACCGCCACGTACAAAAAGTTAGGGAAATCAGACCCTACCCTCCAGATACAAGAAAAATCTTGTGTCGGTACTGTCAGACATTAAAAACGAAGGTGCCATAAATATGGTCATTATCGTAAAGTTGTAAACCCTACTACCGATAGCCCCCCAAAATTTTATGGTCTTCCGAATGTGGCACAAACCCCACACCCCTCTGCGTCCAATAGTCAGCTGGCATCGGATTCGATCACCTACAATGTTTCCAATTTCTTGCGGACATTTTTGTCACCTCTTGTCGGAAAAACAAAACATCACATTTCCAATTCACAGCAATTTGTTGAACTGATCAAAGATCAACGTGTGGAGGAGGACGAAGAGTAAACGCTCATATGACGTCAGTGCTCTTTTTACATCGGTGCCGGTTGGATAAAGCCCTTCGTATTGTACGCTCGCGCTTGGAACGGGATAGTACGCTCAAGGATAGAACTGAATTAACTCCTGACCAGATTGTCAATCTCTGTGATTGTGTGCCTGAAACAGTATTTTGTTAATAATGGTAGAATATTACAAGCAATACAGGGTGCGGCCATGGGCCTTCCACTTTCTCCGATACTGTGCTGACATCTACATGGAAGATCTTGAACAGAGAGCCTTGATACAGCACCCCACCCCCCTTGTGGTGGTTTCGCTATGTAGATGACACCCTTGCAAGCTTTAAAAAAACGCTACGCTCAGGAATTTACGGACCACCTCACTTCTCTGGACAAGGACATTTCAAATTCACGACTGAAGGTGAAGACCAACACTCGCTCGCCTTCCTTGAACCCACGAACTGTTATCCAACCAGACAAGTCACTCAAAGTTCAAATCCTATCGCAAAAGTACCCACACGGATCAATACTTGAATTTCACATCTAAAATCATCCCCATCGACCACAAACTTGGAGTCATCCCTGACATGTATCACTGCGCGATACCGTTTTCACGGCAACCTCAGGATTCACGAGGAGATCAATCCCCCGTGGAACAATGCTTCGCCAAGTGTGGTTATCCGAAGTGGGCAATTGACAAAGCGAATGAGCCAAAACCACACAAGCCGCAGAGCGGACAGGAGATAAACCTCCATGAAGGCCTTGTCCGTTATTCCTTATGTCAAAGGTACCTCGAGGCTCTACGAGGAACTTTCAGTAGCTACTGCATAAGCGTATTTTTTCAAGCCAACCCGCACTTTACGGCAGATATTAGTCTCGCCAAAAGACAAGACACATAGAAAGACATCACTGGTGTCCGGTTATTATATTCCCTTCCAGGGCCAACTTCCCGAGGACAGTGCAAAGAAGCATATTCGGCGAAACTGCACGCTCCTTGAACACGCGCTTTCTAGAAAACACAGGCGACCAAGCACCACAACATCTGAAGTTTCCACCATATTCACATTGAGTCCCCCGGGGCATTCTGTGGACATTGACAACGTCAAGATTTTGGACAGAGACAATAGGTGATTTGAACGAGTTGTAAGAGGCAGTTCACTAAAAGCCATCAAACCATCGCTCAACAAGGACGGGGGCCGTACCAAAACTCATTGGATTCTCGAAGGGCCCCTGTGATCAAGTCACAGGTCAAGAAAATCAATACTTGATCGATTGCAGTCAATCACCACCATCTACGCGCTGATGAAAGTGGAGTTCCTCTGAAAATTCCGAGGTAGGAATTATTCTATTTTTTTGTTTTTGATCAAAAGTTTAAATCAAATCAATGATTTATCCCAACCCAGATGAACTTTCATGAAATGAAACCATTTACCATCATAAAGGATGTATTTTCTGAATACATGCAGTTACCCTTATCAACCTACATCAAGATTAGCCTTCACAACCTGGACCAACTTCCCAATGAATCCCTCATCCCAAATGGGGGTGATCTAGCCACAGACACGCCTGGATCAATTTAAATAAAAATCCAAATTTGTAATCAGATGTTTGGTATGAGGTAGGGGAAAATGTAAAAAATCACAACCTCCCCTTTTCCAAATCCTCCAAAATAACTCTGCATTAATTTCGTTACATTTGCCTGATTGCAAGTGTCTTCTTTAAGTAGATGAACTAGCCCAAGATGTGCTGCTCCAGACCCTCGTCGGAAAAATGTAATTGTCCATCATACTAAACTACAAAAACCCTTGATGTTTCCCTTCTCTTTCACTCAGGTACCTTTGATCTTAGTGTTCGAGTCGATTCCGTATTCTTTATGGTAGTCATCTGGTGGCCACAAGTCATACGGGTAAAGTCGGTGTGGGCATGCTGTCACTCAGCATTGTTGGGTAAAGTAAATTGCTGTTTAGTATGTGATATACACAAGCAAGATTCCCACTCCTCCGATCATATATCCTGTACGTCCTTACTGTCAAACCTCTTTGAGTGTTTCTATTGTTTGTTCATGTAAGCCATTGGTAATGGCTTTAGAGGTGTCAGGATTAGTTGAGCCCGTGGAAAGCTGATCCGGGGCCGCGTGTACCATGATACCGACGCTGCCTAAAAATGGTCCGCTTTTGAGGCTGGGGCGGATTGGGAATATTCGGGGAGGGTTTCACCCTACTCTTGTTCGAAACTGTCTGCGATTTACATGTACATTTGTGACTCTCTGTACACAGGACAATGCTTAACATCCCCCCCCTCCGAAGACGGGGTGCTTTCAATGATTCTTTTTGCCAATAACAAGTGACCATAGGTAGAGTGGTCTTTTTGATTTTAATCATTGGCTGGTATACAGATCAAATCCCAAGAATTGAGTACCAAATAAATCCCACAAGTGACCCACCCTATTCAACCGGGTATTTTTTGTAATTTGCAACCACAGGTAAGCACCCTACTGCTAGGCTACACTGAATCCTAAAACCTGTAGTTCTGATTTTAATGATGACATAGACATATATTACCCCTAACTCCCTAATATGGAGTAATATGAACTAAATGTCCAGGCACCGCATAGGCAAATTTTAGGAATCGATAAATTCCTAGCAGGCATTGGCAGGCACGCGTTTTTTTAATTTGTATGGTTAGAGTTCACAGGTTTTTTTTTTCTGCCTTCTGAGGTCACTCCCCAGGCATTTATAGGAAAGGATCGAGGGAGTGAGGAGATCTTGAGGAGGAGTAAGTGTGGAGGGGGCACTCATATTTTTGGATTTCCTGCCGGGAAAATGCCCCTAGTATACTTATAGTCCGGGACTAATCCTGTAAGGTCCTCTAGTTTTTGAGTTCCTTCACTCATCCTACTTAGAAAGGTTGAGCAATTTTTTTTAGTTTAGCCTGTCGATACATTATTTTCAATAATAAAAAAATCTGCAATGATGGCAAAAGTTTTGCTACCGAGTCTATTTTTTATTTCACTGTAATGCCCCATTTGCTATTTGGGACCAATTTTTATGGGTAGGGGTACCCTTTGTGTAGCATAATTGTCATAACCTGATCCCAATGGTCCTATAATTATTATCCTCTATAATAATAGTTTTATAAGATCGTGTTATTTTTAAATCTATAGTGGTCTAATTGGGTAATTATAGCTATTTTAAGGTAATAATAATGGTATTTTTGGGTCAAAAATTAAAAGAAATAGCAAATTTTGTTTATTTTGCTTTTTAAAAAATAGTTATCCTAACATATACAGATTAAGTGAGCTAAATTTTGTGTGTTCTTGTATAAGATAACAATGCTGGTCCGTTTTTGGAAAGTTTGAAAACACACTTTGTGTTAACTTTTTTAGTAATGGCTAATAAATTACGCATTTTTTTCCAACAATGCATAAAAATGTGATTTTTTTAAGCATGTTGAAGAGTTTACGGAACGATTGAACTTATTTTTCGTGCCTCTTGATGGTACAGAATGGCTCAAAGTTATTTTGGTGTTCATTGTACCTACAAATTACACATCAGTCAGGAAATAGTGATATCTTCATGGTTGCCATGGTAACCGTGACCACTAGAGTTGTGAATGGATCAAGTACGAAATATTTGTAAGACAATAACTTCTGAAGTTATTTACTACATATCAATTGTACTGCATATGGTGTGACATTTTAGTAACATATTTGAATCCAGTACCGGTCCCATCTGAGCTATTACTGTTGCCATGGAAACGCACCAAAGATGTTTATTGGAACAATTTAGCATATTTGTAAAGTGAATATTCATACACATCAAAAGTTAGCAGAAAAGAGTCGTCGACCAAATTGTGGTCAATTGTGCATTTTTTATGATAATCTATGAATTTTGTCAGCAATGTTAACACTAAAGTGACCAAGGGTGGGAGGGATTCCATGGGACCCCCACACTAATGAAATCACTTTCAAACCTGACCGATTTTTTGCATTAATTTTTACCACATGTGAAGGGTCATAAGCAACACTGAATCAGAAAAAAAAATGAATTTATTATTTGGGCTGCAAATCGGGGCAAAACAATTGTTTTTTTAAAAGCAACGCTAAAATTTGGCAAAAGACGGAAACTTCCAATAAAGCCTCACACTTACCTCAACACCTTTTGAAAAACTTATTTTATGTTGCATATCTACTGTAAAGAACCCAATATCACAATAGTTAACACAACTTTCAATTAGACAAGTTTGTATTTTACGGTGTTGCAAAATATCACGTCATTCCCATATAGTTGTACGTAACGGTTTATCATCCTAATCGAAAACCTTTGTTTTCACACATGTTTATATGTTATGTGCAAAAGCGCCAAAAAAAAACAAATGGCTATAGTTCTTCGATTTTTAAAATATTCTCAGATGATTTCGTAGTGCCCAAGGGGTTTCCATGGGACCCCGATAATTAACATCATTAAAAGCTTGGCCGATTTCATTTTTTTTTTTTTTGAAAAGCTTTTTTTTATAATTAAAAAAAATCTGCTAAAAAATCCTGCGCGTAAACGACCAGCGCGAAAACAAATCCTTGGTCTGCACTTAAGTGTTAACATGAAACGACGCTATGTCTAATTTCGACAAGTTAACAAGCCTACAAGTTTACAGAAAATAATAGCAACAGCGCTGTGATCTTGATGAAATAGCGCTTTAATAAAAGCCAATATATTATTATTATATTATTAAAAACGGGACATGTTAAACGATGAGGGGAAATGAGGTTACATTGTTGAAAAACCCTAACCTTGCTCATTGGTTGTAACGGTATAACAATTAATTGTTCGTTCTGTTTACAAATATTCCAATATGCCTAGGTTGTTCATGGTACACTTTTGGAGTCATGGATCCAATTAGCCAAAGGTCATTCAAGCTATTTCAATTTGTACAGATAAAAAGTAAAAGTGTTCTCAAACCTTGGTAAAAGTGAAGCAAATTGTTCATCTAGATAAGACAACGGTAAAACGGAAACAGATTTCATCATCGGTTTTAGTATCATTCTATGGGACCAAAATAGTCAAAGTCTATGTAATTCCAGTGACCAGGGTGACTATATAGTGCTTTCCTTCTACTACCCCACCTCAGATATAGAACATGTATATAGTCAAAAAAAAATTATTCTTTAGACTTCGCCAATATGATATTTGATATATTTCTTACCAAAAATGGAGCATCTTTATTTTGTTCCCCCCTGAACAAGCATAACTGGTGCTCATTTTTAGGCATGTTGACTCCATAACGCCAAAACCATATGTCATATGGCATTTTTACATAGCTGGAATCCTAGCCCTGACATACAATTGGGTATGGTTTTAAACAAGATGGGAGAAATGGAAGATTTGCTCCTATTTAAGCCTTCCTTTTCCCGCCTAGCAGCAAGGGACCGTCAAGCTAATAATGGAACAAATTGGTCATCAATGCCCATTCTTCTCACCAATTCACCAATGCCATGTTAACAATATTATCAGCGTCATTGTCAAATACAATGGCGTATTTAGGGTGCGCCGAGGGCGTGCACACTGCGCACCCAGGTAGAGTAAAACAGTAAAACACGGCAATCTTGAAACTTTAAACTCCCCTGACTATAATATCGGAAATTGAATGGGTTTAGTATCCACTGTTTCACATACCAATAAGGGTTTTTCAGTAACCTGACCCATGTTACAACACTTTTTCTGACACACTTAGAATTGGGAAACGCTGGACGTGAAAACATGTGCTTATTCCGAAGTGTTTCGATTCATAAGTGTAACAGAAAAATGTTGTCAGAGTCGGTCCGGTTACAGAACCTCCACACCACCACGTTTCATGACCCCACATAACCTTGAGTCCTTTGCATATAAACAACTGCTAAAGGTGAGAAGTTTTCAGAGGAGGATCTCCCAGGAAAATGTCAAAACCTGGCATACTTTAATTGATCCACCGATATGTACCCATAACAGGAGAAAGCAATGTCTACCATTCAAAAGCTTCAAGGGGATCCAACAGAACCCTCCACAGCAGCCAAAAACGTAACCATCAAGTTGTCCATCCACCGCTTTAAAAAATGGCAAGTTCAGGAAAAGATCAATAGATCAAACTAGACCCGTAAAGGTTTAGTTGCCGCGACCCTGGTTTCAAACCCGCCCTTTCAACACGGAGGAATTGGAATTCGCCAATCCGGTATTGCTAAACTTCAACAAGCAAAAGCAGTAGGCCTTGATAGTATCTCAACTGAGGCAGCTGAAAAACTTCGGCCAGTAGCAAAGAATGGATTCTTGAGCTCTACAATTGCTACCCCTTAACCTTATTCCCACAGGTTCCAAAGATCTGAGGAAAGCACATTTATGGCACTCCTAAAGCCTGGAAGAGCCATCTAATGCCCATGAGCTACAGACCAATATCACTCCTCAGCCATACCAACAAGCTCTTTGAACCTCCTGCCTGACTATCCGCCTGACTGAGCTAATTAAAGGATTGCTTTCAAACAGATGTTCGTTTCTTCAGCTAGGAGCGAAGAAGAGTCGATGGCGTAAGCTCAATGCTACCACATGTAGCGTCTTGTCTCCTCTCCTGTTTAAACATCTATACCAACGACCAACCGAGGGAGTGGTCCGGGAACCTGTCGGTTTATCTATGCTGACGATCTTGGATTTAGTGCACAAGAGCAGACTTCACCAGTTGTTTGAGAAGACTCGCCAAAGCTTGGATAACTCATCCTTACTCCGTACTACGAGGAAAACCACCTACGTGCAAATGTGTAAAGACACAGGTGGTGTTTTTTCATCTAACGCAACCGTGATCCAAACGTCGGTTTAATGTAACGCTGGTCTGGTACAAACCCCTGCCCTGGAGCACTGTGATAAGCCCTGTCTAGTGGAGGTTACATTGACCGCGCTCCGCTCTCCTCTCTCTCGCTCGCTCGTCTTATAAGACCACATCAAGAAGACGAAGAGTATAAAGTATTTCACGCCATATAGCTTGAACAAACTCATTGGCACAAGATAATGTGGTCCGCCCCATACCGCTAAATCTACGGCACTTGCCCGGCTACTAACTCAATAGTTTAGATATGCCCTGCCCTGGTAGGCGAAGAGCAACCATTGCCAAGAAGCTTGATTCAGCATTAAATGCCTCCTGGCCCGGCTTATCACAGGATGTTTCCGTTCAACGTTTCTTAAAGTCCAACCACCTCTTGATCATCTCTAGTAGTATAGAGAGTCGCAATTGTTGAAAGAAATAGAACTTGCTGTTTAAACCAAGAACATCTATTGGTATTGATCCTCATTCCGACCTGTATCTGATCCTCAATGAGCTGAAATTTCTATTCCTCAACAGATTGAGAACCAGAACTGGGCCCGATCTAACGTTTCCTTGCAGGAAGTTGGGCTACTGGATGCATATCAAGACACTAGCTTGTGGTTGTGGAACAGCAACCCTAAGCCTAGGCTTATGTTGAACATTGCTTGGTCCTGCCCACTGTTGGAGCAACAATGCACCGACAAGGACCTTGGCTGAATTCAGTAAAGCAGCCAGACATTGCAACCATCTCTGGCTGGATCATTGTGAGATCTCTGGTTTGGACAACGATTTAGAAAGAAGGAGACCTTCAATTCCTTCAAATTTTTCAGCACTGATTTTTACCACACCTACGAAATTTCATGACTATCCAAGTGATTTTCAGTGATTGGACCTGATTGTGACCTTGGAATACCCTATATCCCTGGACATGACCGTGAAAAATGTTTGGTAGCAATTTGATTACACCCCTAGTTTCCAATGACCTACATAAAACCATGTGCAGTGATTTTGACTTAGATGACCCTACACCTGGCTGTTGACCCACCACTAAGGACCATCGTGCCCAAATAGTCCATACAAGGATAGACCAAAACACTGTGGGTCGAAACCTGCCTGGTTACTTGCGTCAACATTTTACATACACATGGGAAATAGCCCAGGGAATCGATCAAGGACCGACCAAGACAAACCCCCGAACCCCGCCATGTGTCTCGTGCATCCCCAAGGGATGTTAAGAAATTTCCACTGGGTTGCCAGTTGTGCATGTTTTCATTGAGATAATTTTGAAGCAAGTTGAAGTTATGCATGTATGTAATACCGTGTGATACTAAATGTTGCAGCACTGTTGTGTTTTGTATTATGTGAACACTTTGTATCACTATTGTTTGATGCTATCTACTATTGTGATCTTTTAAATTATTGGTATATTGTTCTAGGTTTTTTTTTTTCATTTTGCCAGTTTTTGCAACAACATGGTTTCGCATAAAGATTTACAAGTGCAAGTTACATTTATTATGCATATGTTAATCGTGTTAGTTACGGAAGAATGTTAACAAACAAACATAATAAAACACTTAAAATTATGAGCTTTTAAAATGACGGTTGTTTAAAGCAAATACAACATGACTAATATTTTATGCGTTTTATAACATTCTAAGCTCATGATAAAGCATGTATTTATCATTAGGATCTTTAATATTTCTTTCTGCTCTCATATGTGTATTTTAGCAGTTACACAGCTTAAATAGGATAATCTGTAAACTACCTGTTATATTGGCCATATGCCCGTTGTTATTCAATGTTTTTTAACCTTTACAAGTTCAATTATTTCCATATTTACATGTGGCAACACTAAACACAAAGCCCACCAGTGGGGAGCAACTAGAGTACAGATTTGGCCTTGGACCTGCCTACTGTAAACTAACATATGGTGACCTAATTTGGTTGATGTGAAACAACTTGTGAAAGTTGGTTTGACTTGTATGTTCCGTACAACTTGGACAAAGACGGACATCTAAGGTTGTCGAGACATATTTGGCCCGGTCCTAGTTTCATCATCATCATCATACCCCATGTAAGTGATAGACCTTGAATGACCTGCCATAACCTTGAAATGACTTTAAATTGGCACTGAATAATAACCCAACCAACAAAGTTCGTCATTCTACCAGGAATTTGACAATTAGAACATTGTGCCATCAAAGAATGACCTTTAATTTGTCCACATGCCTTTGACCCCAATTAAGGATTAACGCAATATTACCGCTCACTATAGAATACACCACATATGAACCTTGGGCCATGGTTCTTCTGATCAAGTTTTGCGCAATTGGCCCAATGCATTTGGGTAGAAGATAAAGTCCAACACTTGTAACAGATATCAGCCACCTACCTTGACCCCCCCAATCTATGTACACCCTCATGGGCCTTGGGACAGTGTTATAACTGGCCAATTCGGTGATTGTAGCATTTGATTTGGACGGCAGGAAACAAATGGATAATTTTCAAACCCATGTGACCTCTCACCACATTGGATTACACCACATTTGAACTTTAGACAGTGGTTCTTCTAATCAGGTTTGGCTGCAATGGCCCCGGCGTTTGTACAGGAGATACAGAAACCAGTCTACCTAATCAAAATGACAGAATTCCCCCTTAATCCACCTACATATCCTTTGACTCCAATCTGTGTACTCCTTGGATCAGTGCTTATAGTGACCTTTGGTGATCAAGCCCAAAATAATTGGTCGAGCTATGAGTTGCAAAACTATTGGGCGAGACGCAGTCGAGCCCAATATTTTAAAACTCAGAGCGAGACTAATTAATATCATTATCATGTTTTAAATCCGATATTTTCACACACTTGGACTCCACAAAACATGATAATGGCTGCACTTGGCCCATAGTTGAGTCATTTGGAGCAATTCTGTGACCGTGGAGACTGCAACAAAAACATTTTGCATCGTCTAACATACTTTTCAAATTCGGAGATCAATAGAGGTCAATGGGATTGATCTTGTTTGTCATTTATCTCAATAAAACAAATGCAAATGAGAGTGCCAACTACTTTTGAAACAATCCCTGTGGAAAGGTTAACAATTTGAGAGAATTTTTAAAGAAATCGGTGCAATATTCAACATTTAACCTTTGGTGATGAACTTTGACATTTGACGAATTTTGTCTTATACCTCCCCGATACCTCCATAACCATACCTTGTAGGTAGTACAAAATATACACTTTTTTAATCCTTGTAACAAGGCGAAAACTTTGGTTACCTTTTTACAACAATCCAAGCAATTTTCATTTTTGACCCCTGTATTAAGAATTTACCCCCTCCTGGACTCCGCCCACACTTTCATGAGGGGTACCCCAGCTAAATTTGTTCATTGATCTTCTTAGAACACAATTTACCCCCTCCTGGACTCCGCCCACACTTTCATGAGGGGCACCCAGCTAAATTTGTTCATTGATCTTCTTAGAACACAAAGCCACTGAAAAAATGATGCTCTGCTCTCCACGGTCACGGAATTGCACCAAATGACCCAACTACAAGCGATTGGGCAGCAGATATAAAAAAACAGTCCACCAGGGCCCTACGTTGGATTTATTTACGGGGAGTGTGGGACGTTTGGTAAAAGTGGACCTAACCCCTTAAAATGGTTCTTTTGGGGATCTTTTGAACATCTTATCGCCAAAAAGATGACTTTCTTGTCAATATTTCTCTAGATTTTGGACCTTGTATCGAAAAAAATCGGCAAAAAGTGGACCTTTTAACCCTTTTCTGGAATGGGGGGGGGGGCGACTACCTTTTACCCCAATCCGTGTACATCTCATATGGGCCTTGGGTCAGTGCGTATACCGACCAAATTCGGTGATCGTAGGATTTAATATTTGTGAGGGAAACCGATGGATCATTTTCAAAGAATGCCCATTTAAAACCACTATCAGAGAATTCATCCAAATGTATTTTTTTAAAAATATTTGAAATTGTGGTCAGGATAGCCTAAATAACGATAGTCTTATAATTTAGCAGAGGAGCCGTCTTGGCCACTAAAATGGTAAAGGCCTATAATATAGAAAGATTATGTAGGCCAGCCAATAAATATACTCATTGCAGTGGAGTAACCAGCCATTTTCAATGGGGGAGAGGCACGGGAACAATTTTTATGGGGGCCATCACACTCTCACCCCTTATATGTATAATTAAGAAAGTCATATTAATTTGAATAAATATTCCATATATTGATTTTGGAAATGGTCAATACATTGTAAATCGACTTACATTTAGAAAAACAACGCTTGTGTGTTTCAAGAACCGCCTTGTTAGGAATATTCATCTAAATTCCATGCCAAAATTTGGAGCTTTAGTCTGCCCCGTCAATTTGATTATGCTATTGCGCCAGCAGCATTTAATAGCTTTAAACATTTCTCAATGTGGCCCATTGCCTGTCAATGTATCAATAAGGTATCCACAATTTGCGAGATTTATTTTAACAGTTGCTAATATTTTTTAAATTGTGGGATAGATTCATTGAAATTATTCATCATGCCAATGGTGTAGGTGAGCAATCAGCACGAACTATTTTTCCTAAAAGACTCGCAAAAACACACGCTAACTGGATGTAAAGTGCTTTTATTTTTTGTTATGCATTTATGCAAAGGCCACCTTATCCACCAGCAACCTGTGAAGTAATGAATTCTTCAATAAGAAATAATGCAAAATTGTAATTAAACCTCAACATATTCATAGTTGATTTAATGTTCATATTTGATATAATTAATTTAAATTAACGACCCCAAACATGGTTTTTTAAATCCATTTTGAAAAAGAGCCCTTTATTATGGGTACTTATCATAAATCCTCACTATTGGAATAGCACATAATAGCATTAACACTGAAGTGGTACACGGGAGTTCCTACGGACCCCGCAAACTACATTTTTTTTCAGTTTTTTACCGACTAACAATATACTTTTTTACTTTTTTTTCCGACTCAGATCTTTTTGTAATTGTGTAACTTTTGACCCCCCCCTTGTCCGCCAACGGGAGTTACAGAAATTAAATTAAAACAAGCACTTAAGAATATTTTCCTGTTTAAATATTTATTATGCATGTAAATTAAACAATAAATAATAATAGCAAATTCATTAAACCTTTATATGCTGATAGTGAGCACTTGACGTTTTGCCGGATGCCCATACCTCCAATCAGCCACTGTACAAAACCAAGGCCGGCAAACAATTCAAACCATAATATGACATATGTAAAAAATTATTCATTTGGTTCATACAGGTAATTGGACCTTTTGCATCATATACCGGTATCGATGTGGAAAACTATCTCTGCTATGACCATGTAATTTGTGTCCTTGTGAAGCTGTTAGAAGGAAGACATATACTGCGGCATCGGCTGCCCTATACAAATACAGTATTGGCCTAAAAATAGCAATTTTTGGGTTAAATATTATATAATACAGGGTTTATTCAAGCTCATTAGTTTTTTGTGGTGTTTGCAACATTTAAGGCCATTCACGCAGATGATAAAATTCACTTTTTATTGCTGATTTGTCGTTGACTTATGACCCTTCACATGTGATGATAATTTCATCAGGAAAGCAGAGATGCCAACTCTCCCGCTTTCCGCGGGAGACTCCCTGTTTTTCTTTTGTTCCTCCCGTCCTTCCCATTTTTGCTAGCAAATCTCCCGATTTTCCGTATATTTAATGAAGAAATAAATAATAAAAACCATAAAGTTAAGGAAAAATGGCAATATCTTTCAGAGTGAATAAAAGCACCTATAATTTTGAAAGGATTTCAATTTATAAAGTCTGTTCAACTGGTTTCCCCGACTCTTTTTTCTCTTTTCTCCCGACTTTCGATGATCACTCACATTAATATTTTGCTTTACCATTTAATTGCAGATGCTACAAAATGTTCCTTCTGATGGTATTTTTAGTTAACTACTTAACTACATCAATGCAAGGGTTATCCACCAAAAACCATGCATTTGTTTCAAGCAGGTTTTGTGGTTGAAAGTTTGCAGCTTAAAATTTCAGGCCTTGGCTTTTTTCATACTTTTTAAGAAATACTATATATGGACTTAGTTTCCCACTGACGTTCCTTAAATGGGGCTGGAAAAGCTGTATTTTTAAAGAGCTCTCTATCTCATGATGCCTTTCATACATGCATAGGTAGCTTAGTTTCCAAGTTATGAGCCTTTAAAGGTTAGCTTAGTTTTAATGTGCTAACTGTTCCAGTACCTAACATATATTTCTCCATGTGGATTGTGTCAATAGTCATGCTGAAGTTCCTTAAATGGGGACAGTCAATGGCGGAACTCCATTTTTTATTCACAGGAGAGTTATTCCAATACTCTCTCATGATGTAGTTGTCAAATTATGATCCTTCAAATTTGGACTTTTTCCTCCTTTTTCATGTAATAGTAAAAATTTCCCTCCGATGGACTAAGTTTCTACTGACAGTTCCTAAATGGGGCTGTCGGACTGGCGAGCCCTGTCCATTTTTTCCTGAATAAGCTGTATTTTAAAGAGACATGTGATGGGTCAGTCCATATGAGAGTTTAGTTTTCAGTGTATGAGCTTTTAAAAGTTTAGCCTTTTAGCATTACCCTTTCATGTCATTTCTTGGGGTCAAAAAATACTTTAAAATTGTTGGTCTTGAATACTGAAAGCTGTATTCCAAAGTTGGCATGTCTGTTATTTCCGGTGCTCCAAAGTGCTTTAAAAGGTCAATAGAAATGGCAGGAGCTGTTGGGGGTTTCGCCCCCTCGACCCGACGGGGCATTGCCCCTGGACCCCCGGCCGTGAGGGGCTCGGTCTCGCAGTGCTTTCACATTGCAAAATCTCGCTTTTTTTTAAATTCCAATGTTGGCATCATCTGGGAAAGTGGTTTTTCTTGGCATCATATGGACGCCGCTTGAGTGAAAACTTTCGGTCACTTTAAGTGTCCAAAACCCAAATTTATGGGGTGTGTTGGTTATGGTAATAAGTTGTTTGGTGACCGGTGCTCATACTACTAACTAGCATTCAAATGTTTAGCTAAATGTCACACACCAATGTGTCAAAAAGCTATTAGTTATTGTGTGACAAAACGTTTTCTACTCACACTCTAGTGGTCCTGGTTCCATGGCAAGCCTTAAAAATGATTGCTATTTCTTGACCTTAGGTGGTATTGTTTGTGTCTTTAATATGTAGCAACAAACACCAAAATAAGTTTGAGCCATTCCGTGTCATCAAGGATCACGAAAATAAGTTAAATCGTCCGTAACTCTTCATCATGCTAACAATCACCGTTTTCATGCATCTTTGAAGCGTTTCCATGGTAACAGTAATTGCTCCGATGACCTGTCTCGTATTCAATATTTTATAATGTCACACCATATGTCATTAACATAATATGGTGGAAATAACTTTCAAAAGTTACTTTTGTTAACAACTATTTTCTACTTTTTGAGAGCCATTCACAGCTCTAGTAGTTACTGTTACCCATGACACCATTAACATATTGCTATTTCCTGTCTTTAAACCTGACTTAATGTGTACTTGTTATGTAGAATGAACTCTTAAAAATACAATACTTGGAGGCCATTCTGTACTATCAAGGGGCACAAAAATAAGCTTTGAATCGTCCGCGTAACTCTTCAATAATGCTAAAAATCAACAAAAATCTCGATTTTTTAGCATTTTGGGGAAAAATTAGTTATTATATTACCATTTACTAAAAAGAAAGTCACAAATAAGTGGGTTTTCAAAGCTGTCCAAAAACTGACTCGAGCAATTAGTATCTTTTACCAGAAACAAAATTGGCTCAATTCACCATGTCTAATGGTTATGGACAAACATATTTTTAAAAGGCACATACGCAAGAATTTGCTAAATTTCTCGCAAAAATGTGCCACTTATTACATTACAATGGCCATAACTACCGCATTATAAAAAACCCCACTCAGATTTTAATATCATACATTGCTTATAAAACTTTTTGTAATTTACTCAGGATAACAATGTTAGGATCAATTTTTTGTGCTAGATTTTGAAAATGTTCCTCAAAATGTTACATGCGCCCTACCCACCTTAAAAAAAATCGCTCACTTTGACCTATTGGACATCGTGAAATATAAGAAAAGCGTTATATCAAATCTTTTGCGCTGATTTCAGAAGTTTTTATTATCCAAACCGTCAATGTTGCTAGACAGGTTTCTATCTAAAAAACTTTACTTCACCTTTCCAGTAGGTGAGTGCAGCTAGACCTCAAATATCAGTGGTCCAGTCCTCTGTACTATTACTGTGACCAAACAACTATTACAGCACTCATGTGGGCAGAACACGCGTTGGCCTCTAATTACCCTAAATGACCTTGACCCCGTGTTCAAAAAAACTTATAAACACTGCAATAAAATGCTATGACAAAAATTAAAGGAACCCTTGGTCAGGTGGTGGGCATGAGATAATCCTCGCAGGCTCATAGTCCGTGAAAAATGGTGACAATAGGGCAATCGATTCAGTTGACCTCTTCAGCAGCATGTTTCACGCTTTATTCCGTTCGCGTTGTCGTCTATGGCGGCCGGACTATGATACCTACCGACTATTACTTCAGCAACCGTACACTTATGGGTATGCACCGAATGACCTCTTGTGACCGCATGGCCCTTGTTTGAACGCTCTAGTGACCCCACGCGGCCTTTGGCGCCCAGTTTGGGTCATACTTGGCTGCATTGTCAGAGCGTCATTCTCACTGATTTTTTTTCCAGTGGTTACCTGGATGTAATTTTAAGTTGACTTTTTAGTGTGATGCACGATTACGACCTATTGTGACCCATGTGCCGCGTTTGAAACCTCTCTTAATGACCCTAGTGACTTTGACCTCATTGGTCAACAGATATACAATTTCTGCAATAAGTTACAGTGACCACCAAACCTGCCTCAAAAGAAGCAACTGTTACAAGCAAAGCAAGCACTCATGTGGGCAGAACACACTTGACCTCCAATTACTGCTAAATGACAGTTGACCGCATGTTGTTTCAAACCATTATAAACACTTCTGCAAATAAAATGGCTATGACAAAAATGAAAGGAGCCGCTGTCTCGGAACTCTTATGGGTATGCCCAGAATGACTCATCTGGATCCATGTGCACTTTTGACGCTTTAAGTGACCCTACTTTCTTAATGCACAGAATGTTGCTGTGACCACCATGAACTTGTGTCAAAACGGCACCATTGGCACAGACTCTCTGGTGTCATCAACCGCATTTTACTCACTGAACCCTCCCTGACCTTTCACCACATAACATTCACCCTTTTATAATATACAGGGTGTCTCAGAAAGAACGTTACCCTCCAGATAACGAGGGCCTTTTTGGGCCGACTTCATGCACGCAATTCTTATTCTTGTTTTAAGTCTTTATTTTATGAGTAAAACGTACTTTTTGCGAACATATCCGTGAAAAAAAAACGGTAAAAAAATAAACCAAACAATACCTAAAAATGATGGGCAACCCTATTTTGTCGTCACGGCTAGTCAATAGCAAAGGCACTATATTAGAATTCTTCTGGCATTTTAGTTTCAGCGTAATACTCGAGATTTAATCACTCTGCTAGTGTATATGTCTAAAATATACTTTATTTGTTGTCTTCAGCATATTCGCATGATGAGTAATCTAAAAGCCCCTTCACCCATCTCTCCATTGTAATGAACTATGAATTTGGTAAAGCGCGCTTCAAATAGTGGTATGGATGGTGACCTCCTGGCAATTACACATTTAGGGCAGCATAAGCTGGCCATCTCAATTTCTGTTCGTTGCAAAGCCCAATTAGTGAGTAATTTTCCCATTATTACCTGCAGGGGATGTCCCCTGACTAGGATTAGGTATGTTAGCCCCCCCAAAAAGCTGCTCGTTAGCGTGTCCTGCCCATTTCAAAATGGCCTCGGCATTGTTTTCTGTAAAACTCGCCATTATAATTTCAATACAGATAGAAAGTTTATCCAAAACTACAGCGAAACCATTGTTTTAAAACTCTCTGAGGGGGCTTAAAACATCAGGTCGTGTCCAAGATGGGCCGCCGCAAGGAGGCATATTTTACTAAAATGAACGTAAAATGCAAATGGTTTGTTTTTAAAGATGGGCGGTGATTATATTCGCTCTAGGGTTACGTAAATCAGGAAGAGAAGTACCGCTCTAGTCATCTTTTGAGTTATTAAACACACTTAATAATATGACCCTAAATCATATCCAAGATGTCAACACAACCTATTAAAATGGGGTTGACTTGTCCTGGAGAGTGCCGTTACTATAGCTGGTTACCGCTACTTGGGGCCATAGAACGTAGTTTAAACTGCTCTAATAAATAGTTCATAGGAAGACACTAGAACTGCATATCAACCTGATACAACAAAATCATAATAAATGGGTGTGGACTTTCTTAAGGAGCTACTCATGACGTATAGGTGTTGCGCCAGTAAAAAATAAAAAATCTGTTGCTTAGAAGGTGAAAAAATTGTCTATATGTAGAAGGAAATTTAAATATGGTGACCTAAGTTCTTTCGTCGAAAGCACATTAAGTGGCTATCTTTTGTTCTGACTTGTACACAGGCTCTTTCTCTCTCTCTACTGGCATAGATCATCTTCCTTCCCACCGTCAAATAGTGTTGAGTGGTATGCATTTATCCAGAAGTACGAGAGAAAAATGCGGGAGAATGTTATCAATAGTTTTCGTTTTGGTTCTTATTATGTCGAAAAAGATGTGCAGGGCGTTTTTCCCTTCCTTGATTTATGCAGCTCTGAGCGGTATAACCGCCGCCATCTTGAGTTTAGATCATGTCCGCATACCACAAAATGTCATTAACTCTCTTTTGGTCCTGTTCTCTCAAAATTAATCAACACGCATTCTACCCGATACCCCCCTCTCTTTGGCACTTTTAGTACATTTAACAAAACATGGCTCCTACTGTCGGCCACTTGGACACTTAAATGTTTAAACGCCTTCAGGAAGGTAGAACTTTATTTCGTTCGTCATGTATAAATTCCTATCTTAATGAAAATGACAATATCAGTTTTTCATAAAATGGTGGCCATTTTGAAATAGGCAGTACGTGCTATTGTGCAACTTTTCGGGGCGGAAACAATACCTACTCTAGTCAGGGGGACACCCCTCTTCAAGGTGATATATTGCAAATTAATCATCCAGGTGGTTGCAACAAACTCGAATTTTAAGGCCCTTACAGAAACTGGTCTCATGGACTATTCTACTCTTCTCTTGTTTAACAGGGCCAAAATGGTTCGCATGACGCAATTCACCAAAACAGAGAGAATTTTCATGACTAAAATTACTTGAAGCACAATTTGCAGTTCACGAGTGGAAGTGGGCAATCTTTTCCCCATCAAAGTAGGGTTCCCAGTAAGATGCCAAACAAGAGGAACAGAGACAAATTTCTAATTCTGGAGATGGCAAGATTCTAAATAGGTGCAAGAGAGATAGCGGTCGACCAAATAACGCTCAAACCCCAAATAATTGCTGGCAATCCCCGTATCGGAGCTGCAATGCGCATAGAAGTGAATGCATAACTCTAGAATCAGAATGTACCTGACGACTTACGTGTGGGCTCCATGGTCATAAAGCATTCTAATACTATTTCCTCTGAATATAATTAGCCCGTGGACAAATATGTTTGTCATCATTTTTTAGGGAAAATAGTCATTGCCTTGGCCTAACATTCAGCAAGGATATATTTTCGACTGAACTTTCATGACTCCTACATGAAATTTAACATCCATTTTGTCAAATTCTATACACCTGCATGCTGTGACCCTCAAGCTTAATCTAAAGCTTATCTAAGAACACTA
>JAMKCH010066278.1:0-40000 GCA_023653785.1 Ophioderma brevispina
GAAAATGAAATGCTTGTACTGGAGTGGAGAGAAAAACAATAAAGACAAACCGCCTGGAAACAGGATAATTGATTTATGACCTTGTCTAATGTAATAGGCGCTGTGTTCTCTGTAGAGCGCCATATAAATGCATCATCATTATTATTATTTTTCAAAAGAATGACAAACGACGCATGACAATCATGTTAATTTTTGCAACGCGTGACCTATGCCAGCTCAGAAGCGTTTCTCCTTTGTAAGAGAAAGCATGTTTGCTTTTTTGTTGGGACTATTTGGATCAAAACATACGAAGGAATTTAGAGTGACGAGGATCGCACTTTGCAATGGTGAATGCGCTGCAGGCCACCTTCGTGGTGGCCTTCACAGGTAAATAAAAATAATAAATTACATAATATTGCTGTCTGGGTTATACCCCTCAAAGTAAGGCTAAATAATCCCAGATACACTATTTTCTTGCATGGCACCTGGCAAAGTGCTGTATATGGTGAAAACGCATAAAGTTGATATGGTGCAGTGGTATGTATTTTTTTAAATTAAAATTACTTTTGGACAGCTAATTTATGAGAATTTATTGTACGATTTTTAAAACAATTCCAATTCATTTGGACAACCCATTTGAGAGAGTTTTACTGGCGCTCATTAAATTTCAACATTTTTGCCGCACTATTCATCGAGTAATCACTATACAACATTCTTTACTTCTATTCTTCAGAATTAAAAAAATCAATTTGGCTAATTTAGTTTGGGTACTTTGTCAGGACAATTGGGGCAATCTACACGGAGCGCATATCCAGATCCGATGCGGCATCACCAGATCCAGATCCTTAGATTCCATACGGCGTCGACGTTTAAGAACTCTACACGTGCGCAGTGATTGCTAACGTACGCGCCCTTTCGAATTGCTGCAAAGTGTCCAAATGCTAACGGTAACCTTGGTGATCGAGGACTACTTTACGCGTAACCTTAAAGTAACGCGCTTAAAAGTGAAGCGACACTATCCAAGCGTGTACTCACCATGTACTCGTTGCAGATCTGGCCAAATTTTTGGGACCCGTTTCCCTTGTAGACGCAAACTGGATACGAGAACTGGATCCGATCTGGATCTCCGCTGCTGCTGCGCGCCGTGTAGATTGCCCCATGTTGTTCATTGTCTCCTGTGTGCGATTTCTAAATTAGAAAAAAAATACCCAAGTTATCGGAGTTTCCAATAGACTATACTGTGTATAGGTAAGTTAGTGGTGTTTTACCCTAAATAATTAGTATTTTTAAAACAATTTTTTTAAAGATGTAAATTTGCCGAATCCATTTGAAAGGACACAACTTTTACCATGTTGAAGAGTAACATAATAGTTTTACTTTGTGTTGTACTAGTAAACTACAAGTCACAACAGGACTAGATCTACATGACTTTTAGCTGTAGCATCTATAAAAGAAAAAAAAAAAAAAAAAAAATATACAACATTCTTTACTTCTAGTCCTTCAGAATTAAAAAAATCAATTTGGCTAATTTAGTTTGTACTTTGTCGTGACATTGGGGCAATCTACACGGAGCGCAGATCCAGATCCGATGCGCATCACCGAGATCCAGATCTGAGATCCAGATCGCGTGAGACCGTTTAAGAACTCTACACGGCGCAGTGAGTGCTAAAGTACAGCGCCCTTTCGAAGCGCAAAGTGTACAAATGCTACGCGTAACCTTGGTGATCGAGGAATACTTTACGCGTAACCTAAAAGTACGCGCTTAAAGTGCAGCGACACTAACCAAGCGTGTACACACCATGTACGCGTTGCAGATCTGGACCAAGTTTGGCCGTTGCCCGTGTAGACGCAAACTGGATACGAGATCTGGATCCGATCTGGATCCGATCTGGATCTGCGCTGCCGTGTAGATTGCCCCATAGTTGTATTTTCTGTGTGCGAGTTCTAAATTAGAAAAAAAATACCCAAAGTTATCGGATTTTCCATAGACTACTGTGTATAAGTAAGTTAGCGATGTTTAGCCTAAATAATATATATTTTTAAAACAATTTTTTTAAAGATGTAAATTTGCCGAATCCATTTGAAGGACACAACTTTTACCATGTTGAAGAGTAACATAATAGTTTTACTTTGTGTTGTACTAGTAAACTACAAGTCACAACAGGACTAGATCTACATGACTTTTAGCTGTAGCATCTATAAAAGATAGTAATTGAGGGGATACATTGTGACATATGTGATTTTTGAAAAATGTACTAGGAATGTGATCAAAATAAGTTAAAATTTGTATTACCGCACTTTAATGAACTTCATCAATATTCAGGAGCAACATAATATAGTTTTGTGAAGGGACAAGGAGTGTGAAGGGTTTCCATTGAATTGTTCATAAAATAAAAACAAATGATAGCTTGATAACGTAGATTTGATGTGAATAGGGAATTGTCACACTTTATAAATGGAATTTTGATCTGTCAAATATAGGCCCTTATAATCAACCTGGCGGCGACACAGGTTAAAATGAGAATGGATTCGGGTGTATCCATCAGGGCAAAAGGCTACAAACGACACCTTGTCGAGCTTTGTCGCAAACGTGATAAGCTATAACTTAGTGAAGTCACATAATAGGAGTTAGATAATCAAGAAAAAGTATGCTGAAGATATGCGTTTAATCGTACATGCCATCTCACCTGAATATAGAAACAAGGAATGTTAGGTAGAGAGAGATTAAACAGCAAATGATTTACAGAGGGAGAGAGAGAAAAAAGAAAAATAAATATTATGAGGTAAAGTTTTATTTGTTTTTGTGCCGAATGCCAAGGACCAATTATTGAAACTATAATGCGACTTAAAATTTACCTAAATATGTCTATTGAGATGTAAAGTTGCAACATTTGGTGTGAATATAATTAGCAAAACCAGAGCTTTTGTCTTGCAAGGAAGGGGGTAATGTCACCAAGCTAATTAGAGTAATATACTAATATTGTGTAACAGATCTATTTGAGGAAGAGACAGGATAAGGATTAGGCCCATAATGGAAGGCAATTATAACCAGCAGACTGGCTGATTATTTATCTAAATACATGCATGTTCTTTTCTTAACATGAAGGACAAACTTCTACTGTAGTTGTTATTCAGTTTCTTGTAACGCTGTATCAATTTGTTTGTGTGTGAAGTTCAATAATGTATTTGTATATGTATATATGTACACGTATGTGTGTACGTGTATTTTTTTAAAGATGTAACAATATGTGTTAGTCCGTTCGCTGGGTGGGTCCCCGTGTGCATGAGATGTGGCCTAAGTTACTCTTCACAGCGAAGGACTAGACCATCAGACATACCAAAAAAGTGAGGGTAAACTTTTGCTACCCCGGCACTTTTTTCGCTAGAGGGCGTTTTCAAAATGGCCGCCAAATTGCCATTTAACACCATTAATGACGTCTTCATAGCCACTTTATGGGATGAAATGGTCCATTTTTGTAGTGTTTTCCTATATTTGTTGATATCAAATGTATAGAGCGATCACATTCACCATTTAAAGGTATTCCTAATGGAGGGCGCTTTTAAAAATGGCCGCCAAATGCGATTTAACACCTTGTGATGATGTTTTAATAGCATAAAGGGGGTTTTCAGTGTTTCTCTATTTCTTGACTGTTTCCTCCATTATTTGTTGAGTTACTTTATTCAGGTCAAACAAAGTTGCGGTTTCATTTTCTCTTTTTCTTACAGTTAATTTTAATGATTTTCTAGCGATGTTTCAGTTTAATGGATTTGTTCAATACTATGCTGTTATTGGTGATATTACAATCTAAGTGCTAATAGGGTTGTGCGCTTAGTCAGATTATCCTCGATGAAGTGAAATGATTGTGACAATTTCCAGATGGCAACGTAATGGTAATTGGCAATCGTGCTGTGAGCATCTCGTAGGAGGAAAAAAGGTTTCCACATGACATACAAAGTAGACGTGATGGCCAATGTCTGAAAGCTGAAGACAAAATTCTGCAGCACATTTGGGGATTTTCTCAGCTTTGGATCATGTGTGGAAATCTGCATCAGCTGCAAACAGGCTTGATATAATCTTTGATTCTTTACAATGACAAATCTGTGAAGGACTCTGAACAAAAACAACGTCAAGTCATGCTATCAATTGGGATTTACCCCTTCCTGTCGAGATATGGGTTGAAATGGTTTTATTTTTGTAGAGTTTCCCCATTTGTTGAGGTAAAATGTATAGAAGGGTCAGACTCATTAAACAGACCATTAAACAGTATCCCTGATAGAGGGTGCTTTTCGAGATGACCAACAAATTAACAGATTTAACAGACTAGACAAAAAAACCTAATTCAGAATCATCTGCAGTAGCAACTCATCAAAGGTAGCAACAAATTCTAAAGACCAGTTTCGTAGTTAAGATTCATAAACACAAACAAAGGAGGAGAATAATACCATAAGGAGCCTTACGTTTTGTATCAAAATAATCAAAACTTGTCATATGTAGGCATTCATTATCATTACCACCTAGATCTGCTACAATCGTGTGCCATTCAAATGTAATCCTTGGGAATGCAAATCATAGTATAGTAATAGCACAAATGCATCAGTAAATGAAAACAGCACTATGATCTATTGTGACTGACATTGACTACATACATAGCATGATGAGGAATGATATACAAACATCGACCTCTTCTATATCTAAGTTAAGCTCGGGAGCCTCATTACTGGAACCACCATACACCAAAGGAAGAGAAGCAAGATATCATCCGCTATCCTGAAATGCAACTTGAGTATATTTCTATTGTAGGTGAAGTTTGAGCTGCCTTTTTGGCAGATTACTCATGGAGAAATGTCTGGAATATTGTAACTATTTGATGCCTAAACCCTGTCGATCTCGACTGTTTATTAGTGAGTCTGACCCTTCTATACACTTTACCTCAACAAATAGGGAAACGCTACAAAACTAGACCATTTCAACCCATATCTCGACAGGAAGGTGTAAATCCCGATTGATTGTTGTTAATTCAATTTAATTGGTAACATGACTTGACGTTGTTTTCGCTCAGAGTCCTTCTTAGATTTGTCATGGTAAGAATTAAAGACAATATCAAGCTTAAGCCTGTTTGCAGCTGACACAGACTTCCACACATAATCCAAAGCTGTGTCTGTGAAATCCCCAAATGTGCTGCAGAATTTTGTCTTCAGCTTTCAGACATTGGCCATTATGTCCACTATATGTCGTGTGGAAATCTTCTCTCCTCCCTCGAGACGCTTACAGCACGATTGCCAATTATGATTATGCTGCAATCAGAAAATCGTCACAATCATATTGTATCGTCGAGGTGGCAGCTGGCTAAGCGCACAACCCTATATCAGCACTTGGATTGTAATATCCCCAATAACAGCATTGTACTGGATAAATCAAATCATTAAATCCATTAAACTGAAACATAACTAGAAAATCGTTAATATCAATAAAAATAACTGTAAGAAAAAGAGAAAATGAAACCGCAATTATGTTACGTACTGAATGATGTAAAAAAAAATCAACAAATAGGAAACACTGAAAAACTGGGCCATTTCACCCCTTTTGGCTATTAAAACATCATTATAAGGTGTTAAACCGCATTTAGCGGCCACTTTGAAAAGCATCCTCCATTAGGAATACATTTGAGTGGTGAATGTGACCGCTCTGTACATTTGACATCCACAAATATAGAGCAAAATACTGAAAAAATGGGGCATTTCACTCATATTTTGGCTATTAAAAAATCATTATGAGGTGCTAAATTGCATTTGGCAGCCATTTTGAGAAGCGCCCTATTACGAATACATTTAATTAGGGAATGTGACCACTCTATACATATGACATCAGCAAATATAAGAAAACACTGAAAAACTGGACCATTTAACCAAATTTTATGACTATTAAAACATCATTATAAGGTGTTAAATAGCATTTGGCGGCCATTTTGAAAAGTGCCCTCAATAAGGAATAATTTAAGTGGTGACTTTGACCGCTCTATACATTTGACATAAACAAAAATAGAAAAAAAAAATAAGAACTGGGCCATTTCACCCCATATAGTGGCTATGAAAATGCCATTATATGGTGTTAAATGACATTTTGGCGGCCATTTTGAGAACGCCCTCTAGCGAAAAAAGTGCCGGGGTAGCAAATGTCTACCCTCACTTTTTAGTTATGTCTGATGGTCTAGTACATGGCTGTGAAGAGTAACTTAGGGCACATCTCATGCACACAGGGACCCACCCAGCCAACGGACTATGTGTGATTTCATGTGAGACAAGAGCGTATGAGGGTGCATGCATGCGTCAGTGTGTGTGTGTGCCTGCGCGCACATATGCAGTTCTATATGTGTATGTATTTTGGTATGTAAATTTAATTTTAAATTCCCATTTCCAATTTCATTTCGATGTATAATGTGCAGGCTGACCAGGATTTTGGGTTGATATAGGGGATCGTGGATGGGGATCGGTCGATTTCAGATTTATTTTGATTCACTATCTGAAAATCGACCGGTTCCTATCCCGGTGTGAAAGCAGATATAGTCCGACGGGAGCCATAGTCCGGGGCTCCATAGACGATAACGGAATAAAGCGTGAATCTAATGTTGCGTGAAGAGTCAACTGAATCGATTGCCCTATTGTTCACCATTGTTCCCGGACTATGAGTACGCCGGACCATAATTACTTCTACACCGGTTCTTTGTATTGATTTCATGTCCTTGGATTCTGAGTTGAAATGGTTTGTTAGCTCATTTTGCTTTTTGCATCAGGTGAAAAAGGGCCTTAGATTTCTACCAGGCAGGGCCGGAATAATAACATTTGAAATCATAGCTAAATTGGATCATTGGGTCGTGTACTTCATGAAAATACGTGATGCTAGAATCATGAATGATACATCTTTTCAAGGTTTTGAGGTTAAAGATTCAGATTCTAATGTTATTTTGATGATATAATAATGTGAATCTAAATGCAAAAAACCTAAGATGCATCATTCATGAAAATAGCCTTTTTAGATTTAAATGATAATTCCGGTGATCGGTGGCGGCCATATTGAATTTGGAGGCTCGGGGGGGGGGGCGCCCTTCTTGGCGCCGATCAGAAATTAAAAAATATGGTATTGACAACACCTGGGCCAAATTTGATGCTTTTTGAAGAAACTGACCCAAAAATCCTCATCCCCCTTAAACAAACGCTTGACAACGCAAATCCAATACGAAATTCAACATATTCCCAAATAGTTGTTATAATTTCATCATGTTTATTTTGCAGTATTCTGTGTGGCTGTGGTGGACACCCACGTGTGTATGCTTAAAAAACGACTGGACACTTCAGTAAATACGTCTCGTTGGTCTCTTCGCTTAAGTGAACTTTGTTACTGTCAGGGGGTAGTTCGAGTATCGAAGTCATCGAGAGTATGTAACACGACGGATGAAATAGACAACGACCTATGGTTTACTGATCATCCTGAAGTATTAACTAACAGAAGCAATTGGTCTCGGGACATACTAGATTACCTTCTGGATAGAAGAGATACTTGCTGTAAGTTACCTCTACTATACTTGGGTGACAACTATCATATGATACTACTAAAAATACTACTAATAAAACACCACCAACCCACCGACCCACCACCATCACACCTTTTCCTTACATCCTCTCCTTAAATCCGCATCCACATTAGTTTGTTCTGTTTGTTTTAATCTTTTCATTGTGGAGATAGTTTAGTATATACTTAGTATTATTCTTTGTATATTTTGGTATTTGAATGTTTTCTCAGATTCATGAGTTCGACTCGAACCATGTGGGAATTGAGGACCTGTTTGGATGGCATCAGTGCATACGAATGTTCCTGTCCAGCGGGTTTACAGGAACCACGTGTGAGACAGGTATGTCCAGATTGAATGCTTGCTAAATGTTTGATGATTTGGCACGACATACCTGCAATGCTATAAATCCCAGGCCAATTGTCGTGAATTTTACAATGAGTTTAAAGTGATTATAATTTACTCAGCGGATGCGACCATATTGGATTCTAATTAGAAACATTGGCAACTTGCCCATGTTGAGCACACTTTAAATTAACGGCAGTCACTTCATTGCACAAACTAAACGCGATGCTCACAATGTCACCGCAATGAAAGTATGATTTTGGACTTCCGCTTCCCACCTTAGCTAGCATATTGTTTTTCCCTTCCTGACTGTTTTTTTTTTGTTCTTGTTGAATATTATTTTTTGTGTCGGATTGTTATTAACACTTAAGAGGCCCAAGAGGGGGGGGTCCATAGTAGCCCAACATTTTGATTTTTTTTTGCGATTTCACTAGGTTACGCAATCATGTTTTAAGGAGTTTTTTTTGCTATTGTCTGATTTATGATACGCTTCTTCTCCTGATCAAAAAAAAATTTAAATCCTCCCCCGGCTTCATTAGAATAATTAGGTTGGGTTCACCTAGACCCCCCCCCCTTGGGGCACTAACGGAGTGAAAAATCAAGATTTTTACGAATTCAAAATTAAAGTAACTTAAATCTTGGGATTTATTGCTTAGATATATACCTTAGGAGGTAATTAATTAATAATTATAATACTTAAAACTTTAAATCAAATACCTTTTATATCTTATCGCATCAATTACTTTTGTCATGCCGTGCTCTTAACTGTGTCAGTCCTTGGGAAAAATAAGGCGATTTTGAATTCGAGAAAAATACAAGATGGTATAGAATTTTGCAAATTTTTATTTGATGGTATTCTAGAGTAGATATAATATTATTTTGGTTCAAAACCTTATTATTGGAGTTGCTGAGGATGGAATTGTTCGACCCACTCTGTTTCGGAAGAGTGACAAATTTCAATTGGCCATAGGTCATATGTCAAAGGTCTGATTTTCATTTTTTTGTGGTATGTGGTTCTTACGGTGACCCCATTTATTTTGTGTTATGTCATGATCCACTCCACGGGAAGGGGTTATCTGGGTTGGGATCCCTAGGAACCCCCCCCCCCCCTGGGCACTAACGGAATTTTTTAGCTGGGCACTTAATTGTTAAATATTCAGGAGATATTTTGTAATATACTTATTTGTAAAAGAATACACGTCTACACATGGCTCACTACATGTGCAAGGAAAGTGTGAATAACGATAACCACGATAAGGAGGTTATTTACGATGGTATGAAAGGTCCATGGCGATCGCTAATAGCCCCTCGTCCCCAAAAGCCTCGATTTCACTTCGAAGTGGTCAATATTTGTATCAGAAGAAAGCTTTATTTTTCTCATTTCCGCGTGAAATCTAGGCCAAAGGATGTTTGGTTGGAAGTATGAGCGAAAATGTACCCCAATTTTTTGGCGACCAATAGTAATTTTACAAACAGTACTCTATGGGGCGTACGAAATCACATTTTCTGCTCTCCCACATGAAAACGCATTGAAAGATCGGCGCGAAACTTTACAGGTGGGGTTTTTGGGTGAAGGCCATCTAATCAATACAACAACTTCATATCCTTAAATCGGGCCACATCCCCCTTTAAATGAAAATCTCAAAAAAACAGTACTTTCAGTACTTGAATTTCGACTTTATATCATGAAACTTGTCCTCTCAACGGAAAAGAATGATAGCACCAACTGCGACTTACCATACTTAACAACATTATTCAATAAGTCGAAAATGGTAGGCTCGACCGGACTCGAACCGACTGAACACCCAAAATAAAAATTAACACTTAAGTGCCTAACGTGTTTTCACTCACGTTGGTGCCTAAGGGAGGGGGGTCCATGGACCCCCCTAAAGAAACCACTTTTCCGATGGAATTTTCAAATGAAACTCATACCACCTTTGAGGGGGCATAAGCCAAGGCCAAAGGTGTAATATAAATGAGTTCCGGTTTATCGTCTAGAAATTAGGGCAAATCATTGTTTTCGAAATGCGTTAAATTCGCTCAAAAGGTAACATGTTTTTTCCGCGACCCTGCTTCCACAGCATACACATTGCAAATCATTTTGATGCTTATATCTGCTCTAGAAGGACCAATTTACATATATTTAACACAAACATTACCATTTTGTACATTCTTGTATTTTTTTGTGGGGGCAGTCGTATTTGCCATAGGTTTGTACAGCAATTGCGTGCAGTCGCTCGATGATGGAATCGCTTCTTTTCAGCACATAAAGGGTTAATTTTTTTTTCTGATTATGTAATTAATTTTGTTTCATGCATATGAACATACATTAGCAGGGGACTGTAGTGTAAGAGTGTGCAAATCCGGATAAAATTGTGAATTTTGGTACACAGGTACTTTGTACATTGATAATCAACAAAATTGATGGAAGCACTTGCCACACCCCTTTCATGGCCCCAGCTTGAATTTCAAGGTTACACAGGGGTAAAATTTTTAAAATGTTCCGATTGTGTTGAAAAGTACACCATGATGTCTGTCTGGTCACAAGGATTCCAAAAAGGTATAGTTTACACTATCTATGACTTAAAGGCTGACTCAGAGATTTCCTGAGAGGGCGCCCTCAATTCCAAAAAAATCATGTTTTTGCATGTACATATGCTTGTCATATACTAATCACTGTGTGAAATTGCTACTTAAATCGAATTCCTTCATATAGAAATCACAACTCTGTTATAAAATTCCGGATTCGGAATTTTTTGTTATACCAGTATCCTATGGGAACGTAACACTACACATAATGTTTACTGGCATCAAAACGAACAATCAGATCCTCTCAAATTTCGAATTGTGCATTGGAGGTTACTATCTTTAGTTTAGTTGACTATTTTTCATTATTACACAAAAAATAATATTTCGAATCTCTGTAGTCATACTTTAAGTTTACGGAGTTATGGGGGTAAAAAGTGTACAAAGGTGAACAGTCAATTTTGGTGTGTGGACGGGTCAAAAGTTAAAAGGGTGCTTTGATTCAGTATAGGGGGTAAATGTTCTCTAGCTTAAAGGATTGAATAAGGGATAGTTTGAAAAACCTTATCTGTTATCTTAGTTTTCACGTTAAAAAAATTTCCAACACAAGAGGTCACAGGATCAATAGACTCCAATAGCTGCCAATAGCTGTTGACTTTATATGCCATTTTTGCTAATAACTAGACACGTAAGACAATCACACTATTTCCCTATATTTCATTCTATGAGCTAAACCACAATTTGAACCACTTTTACAAAAATGGAGCAACTTTTAATTTTTGACCCCTGTACATACCAAATGACTTTTTCACCAGGTTTACCGTTTTTACCCATTTCCTAAACTATTAGTCACAGGTAGTATAAACTATACCTTTTTGTGGATCCTTGTAACCAGACAGACATCATGGTGTGCTTTTCAACACAATCGAACATTTTAACAATTTACCCCTGTGTACCTGATATCCAAGCTGGGGCCATGAAAGGGGTGTGTCAAGTGCGTCCATCAATTATTTGATTAATCAATTATAGTACAGTATACCAAAATTCACAATTTTATCCCGGATTGCACACTCACATAAGATCTGTTCACTACAGTCCCCCACTACATAAGCAGAAAATTTTGTACTGGTTGCTAATATTTATTTTTTAAAATCACACTCCCGTTTGATGCCGGGGGGGGGGTCCTAGAGACCAAGCTAATTATCTCATTAACGGATAAAGTTTAGTAATTTTTATGGAAAGAAGCGCATCGAATCATACACAATTTCAAAAAAAAATAGAGTTTCGGAAATATTTTTCCGAGTGGAAATCGCTGAAAACAATCTTGGGTTCTATGGACCCCTTTAGGACTAAGTGTTATATTTACTTGGATTAGACTATTGGCCATCAAGCATGGAAGAACGAGATGAATGACCACAGAGGTTCCACAATCCGATTTTAATCTTGTTTATCCATCACCCGCCACAAGGACGGATTCAACAGCGACCCTTTGATCATAATCCCTCTCCCGCCATGGATGATCGGCGAGCAATCATGACTGTAACATTTTTTGAAAACTCAATGTCCGAACACGTAAAAGTGTAAAAGTATATTGCATATTACAACATTTCCTGCTGTCGGTGTGTATTTGTTGTTGTTTTCGTTATATAAGATTTAATGTACATCGGTTTGAATTCAGCTGTACTGCCCAAGACTGCCCAGTGTGAAAAATAAAGGATGAAAGTTTGACTAAATTTGAAAGTTGGACCGGGGGGCGTCTTGGATTTTCGTTGGACACCCATGCTCGTTCCAGGGGTTCTTAAAATGACCTCTAACGGGACCATTTTCAGTTAAAATATACCCGGCCCCTAATTGGACCAGCTTTTGTGAAATTATACTAGTTTTCAGTGAAAATATACACCTAACGGTATAGCAGTAATATGACATCCTTACTCTGTTTTTTAAAATATATTTCCACTAGTAATATCCCAGTTATATACTCTTTTGAAATTACACTTATAATGTATTATAAACATCTTTGATTAATATTGTAACAATTGGTTTTTCACTGTAATGCATTATTTACATAATTATTTATATTGTGTTTGCTGTAGGCCTATTCTATGATGAACAAATAAAAATTGATTGAATAATGAAGGTGATTTACAGTGAGATTATACCCCATGCGGGACCTGTTCTCAATACATGAAAAAAGATACACATTTAAAATAGCCAGTATACAAGAGAAATGGCACCTGTACTACTGCAAGAAAAAAAATACACACTTAGTGTTATTTTGCTGATATGTTTAGGTTAATTTTTCCTATTTGTATCATTGAACCAGTCACAATCACAACTGAATTTGTACCCCCAGCGGGACTAGAACTTGATTAATTTGAACTTGATACCCCTAGCGGTAGTCCCGCATTTGCAGCTAGTCCCTCTTTTTTCGGAACGAGCCCCCCGGGCGTGTGATCGGTTTCCATGGATGCGGCAATATGTTTGAGTATTTAATTTGCAGCATTCATCGCGTGCTGATTCGCTGATTCCCGATGACCCGGAATCTTTACGTAATGAAGAAACAACCACGAAACTGAGAATTTTCTCGAGACAGAAAATCTGAATAGGATTATCCTCGGAAGAGCCCCGTGAGAGAATATGAATAACAATTGCAATTATGGGGCGGCAAATAGATCGTTCAAACGTCAAGTGGGTCGTTGTGGTTCCTTCTTTATCTCTTTCTTCCATAATCAAAGGAAGCTCAAAATATTTGGGCGAATTGTATTACCTTGAACCCCCCCGAGAAAAGTTTCTAAGAAATTCAGATGTTGTATTTATGAATCGATAGTTTTCATGTAGGAGCTCTGAAAATGCAATATAATTTATTTGTTTAGTAATTGTAAATGCTGTGTAAAACAAAAATTCCGGATCCGGAATTTAAACCAAAGTTGTGATTTTCTATATGAAGGACTTCGATTTGAGCTTAGCTATTTCACGCAGTGATTAGTATATAGACAAGCATTATGTATATGCAAAGAACCTGATAAGTTGAGGGCGCTATCCTCGAGAAATCTCTGAGTCAGCCTTTAATTACATTGTAAATTCGTGTGCTTGTACGGCCGCTTACACTTTTGTCTAAGAACATTTCGATGCTCGTTTTCCTTGATAAATTTTTAACTAGTTTGTCTGTATGAAAAAATGAAGCAGCTCCTCATACAATAGACGGCAGAAGTTTTCACTGTGATATAACTTTTTCGGTTCAAATTGGTGAAAATCACTGGATTATTTTAATAATTGTTTTCTCATTTTTGGCCCAAAGTAGTACTTTGTAGTTACTTTTTTTACGAAATACTTCAAAGAGCTTCAAAGACAACATATTTATTGTTATGAATATCCATGCGGTCAAATCGAACTGACAACCTTGATCTTTTCTGACAATAACTGAATACTAATAATTACACATACTTCCATTCCGTTTCAATGGTCTGTGTGACCGTTAGCCTACATACCCAAAATTAAATAGAATGGTCACCAGAACCGAATACTATCATAATTTTAGTGGTGGGCCACAGGCGGACTCGAAGTAGCCCAAAGTCCGGGTAAAGTGTTAACTTTGAATAATATGTTTGTTCTAGATATAGATGAGTGTGATTCAAATCCGTGTGGAATGGCTGAACGTGTTTAGATGCGATCAATGGATATGAAGTTCACGCGCCAGCTTGGTATACAGGAACCAGCACATTTTGTCTCGATTATTTGAGCTGGCTGAGTAAAGTTCCCCGTCGGACAAGTTTATAACGGTCAAGCTTTCATCTAGAGTAAATTCTGACCTTTTTCGGGACAAAATAACGAGGAATGAATGCGTAGTCCCATCCACTGGACATTTCTGTCCAATACAATAATAATGGACAATCAGTGCGTCTACATCCCACTGACTCTCTACTGGAATCAGCGGGCTCGCATCATTGAATAGTCGGCGATTAAACAAACGGAACTTTCCCTCGGGCCATTTGTAGGAGGCAGAACATGAGAGGTCACCGTACTGATTCAATGCGAAGTCAATGCAATTTGTGAATATGTCTTGTATTTGAAAGAAATAATCTTAATATTTTCTTAAAAAATTGGTGGTCGAGAATCGACAAATTATGCCACAGTCATAATTACGCTAATTGGCGCGATACAGACATCCTAAATGCTGGGATTACTTTACTGTGTAGCATATTGGAGTGCAATTTGTGCAGTTATGTACAAATATTAATAATTGATGAAAGGTTGAAACAGTAAAATGTCTGCCAAAAAGAAATGTTATGTGAAAAAAATTGTGTTATAATTATTGTGTGAATATTTTACATGAAAAATTTCACTTCCCTCCACTCTCCCTCCCCTTCCCCCTCCCTCTTTCCCCCTCCCTCTCCAATTCCCTCGCCTTCACTTCCACTTCACCTCCCTTCCAAATCCCCCTCCCCTTCCCTTACATCACCCTTCGCTACCTTCCCTCCCTTCTTCCCTGTCCTCTTCCTTCCCTCCCTTTTGGTTCTTATTCCATTATTCATAATAATCATTACATTATTCATAAGGTAAAGTTTGTAAGTTTCGTTCATCCACTCATTAATTCTTTCCTTCATGCAATTCATTAATTCGTTTATTTTCATTGATCTATTTAAATCAAATATGCCATTATTTTGTTATACACAGCTCTTATTTATGTACTGAATTGTCTATTTATTATTTCACATTTCCTCAGTTATTCATTATTTTTCCGGAAATTTCTCTTTATGTTCATTAATGATCTGTTTTTATATAAACAACATTCCTTGGTGAAAAAAACATTTTCCCTTATTTTGAGTAAATTTTCAAAATATGACGTACAAGTGCCTTGAAAGTAATGCAGCCACACCGACAACTTTCTGCCCTCTACAATGGAGGACAAAATGTTTAACTTCTCGATCGCCGCCCCGCTATTCCAATGTATAACGTTAAGTATAGACCTGTTTCCTTTCATCGTTATTATGTGTCTCTTTTGTTTAATGCCCACTATTTTGCGGAAGTGGCTTCAGGCCTACTATTTTTGCGGAAGTGGTTCTGGCTTTGATAACAAACGAAATATACTAGAAGTGTCTAACAAAATGAACCCGGTATACTTAGGAATCGGTGTTCTACCACCGTCCTACCTATTGTTTTGGGGGAGGGCTTATTACCCATTTTATATCGCATTAAGACACCTGCAATGATCGTAACTACTCCTTGAAATTAAAGGAGATATACGAGACAAACATAAAGTCCTGCCTCAGACTGATGCCACAGCGATTGCTTGTTATTAGGGGGCGTAAGCAGGACTCTATTTAAAATATAAAAGTTGTGGTGTTACAAACTGGGGGGTCCAACAGCGTGCATGCCAGGAGACGTGATACTGTCAATTATTTTTGAATAAGATAAAAATTAGAATATAATGTTAGGGATACAAACAATGAACATGGACTTGGCATATTGCCTTAATATATAAATGTATTATAAAAGAAGAGATGTTACTGTTATATATATTAAAACACACAAGTTCAAACTCCACGGCCAGTTAATTAGCACGTAGCTCGACTGGTTTTAAAAATAATTCTTCCTTTTGCTTTTCAACGCTCTCGAATATTTAACTGATACAAATTCTGTAGTGTCCACTATGGTAGATACTGAACGTATTTGTTTTCAATTGATTGGGCTCTTAGTATTCAACACAAACAACAGGTGAATGCCCAAAGGCCGAATACCTAAGATAGACTTACCCGCTGGAGATAGTGCTTGCTGAGTAGACTCGTGACACATGCGAATGTGGCAAGGCATTTAGGTGGTTTATTTACGAACATAGTTAGGGCCGATGCTTTTATTTTAACCTTAAAATTTTTTAATATTTTTAGTGTTATTACTATTTACTAATATTAGAAAAAATCGCATTTCCTCTCCCACCCCCCCCCTGCAAGGACGGATATGCAAGATAAACGGCTCAAAACAGACCATCGTGATCTAATTGTCCTCTGGAGGGTGTTGAGCTTGCTAGTTTCTGCATGTCTCGCCTGCCGGCTAGACATGGTCAAAAACTAGCAAGCTCAACACACCTTCCAGAGGACAATTATATTCGTGAATGGTCTATCTCTCGCCCTTTTCTCAAACATAGAGGTCAGTGGTACTCCATTGCTTAGTACAGGTCACTCTTCCTTACCTGTCCCGACTTCTCAGGCTATTATGTAATTCAGCCCTGTGGAAATGGAGGATTTGTTTTTGATGTCAAGGCATTCCAATCAAGTGAAAAAGTGATATTAAGTAATCTGGCCCATATATCTAATCCCTAATCGGTTCAAAAAGTATTGAATTTGACCTTTGTTTTCCTTAGATGAGATGAATGTGACTTCAGACCCGTGTGTGAATGGGCGGGTTATTGTTTGGATGCGATCAATGGATATGAATGTTCCTGCCCATTTGGATATACAGGAAGATGTGCGACAAGTAAGTGATGTGGCCTATTTAAAAAGTGATTGTGAGGATTTAAAACACCACGGTGTACTTGTTTTGGGATTCAGCACATTTTGTATATTTATGTAAGCTGCGTATCATTGCGGATGCAGTACATTTGTTCATATTTTTTGTGTTGATAAACGGTTATGTTCACTAGCCATTCTTGGCTTTGAATAGCTTGTTGGTTTGCTTTTTTAGATATAGATGAATGTGGTTCAAACCCATGTGAGAATGATGGAAGTTGTGTGGATGCAATCTATGGATACGAATGTTCCTGCCTAGCTGGATATACAGGAAAAGCATGTGAGACAGGTACGTGATGGTCCAGGTTCAAATAATGGCTTTGTGTGAGGATTCACAAATGCCATGATTTGAGATAGAGGACAGTTTTCATATTTATTTGTACTGATTGGGTAAACCTTTGTTGAATGATATATAAGCTTTTACGATGGGTATTTATAATACTGTATAAATTTTTAATGGCTTCCCCGTCAGATAAGTTTATAGCTGTTAAACCTGTGAATAAACTAGCTCGGACTGTTTTCCGTGGGCATGACGTACAGATTATGGGGCTTTGGGCGGACTTCTCAAGTAAGATTGTAATCCATTGATAGTCAGAATTGCTATGTCTTGCTAGTTTCAGCAATGGTTCAACTTCACTGCGCTAAAACAATTGAATCGCTGAAGCGAATCTCGGCTAGAAGTAGTCCAAAGTCCGGGGAAAGTGTTAACTTTGAATAATATGTTTGTTCTAGATATAGATGAGTGTGATTCAAATCCGTGTGGAATGGCTGAGCTTGTTTAGATGCGATCAATATGAAAGTTCACGCCCAGCTTGGTATACAGGAACCAGCACATTTTGTCTCGATTATTTGAGCTGGCTGAGTAAATCCATTATTGATGATTAAGCTGTTACGACTGGTATTTTAATAACTTATTTTTTAATAAGTTCCCCGTCGGACAAGTTCATAACTGTCACGCTTTCGTCAAGAGTAAATTCTGACCTTTTTCGGGACAAAATAACGAGGAATAAATGCGTAGTCCCATCCATTGGACATTCTGTCCAATTCAATGATAATTGACAACCATTGCTTAGTACAGGTCACTCTTCCTTGACCTGTCCGACTTATCAGGCTATTATGTAATTCACGCCCCTGTGGAAATGGAGGAATTTGTTTTTTGATGTCAAGGCATTCCAATCAAGATGAAAACTGTATATAATTAATCTGTCACCATTATATTAAATCCCCTAATTGGTTAAAAAATTATTGACTTTGAATATTTTGTTTTCCTTTAGATATAGATGAATGTGATTCAGACCCGTGTGTGAATGGCGGGACATGTTTGGATGCGATCAATGAATATGAATGTTCCTGCCCATTTGGATATACAGGAAGCATGTGTGAGACAAGTAAGTGATGTGGTTTATTTAAAAAGTGATTGTTTTGTGTGAGGATTTAAAACACCATGGTGTACATGATTTTGGGATGCAGCACATTTTGTATATTTATGTAAGCTGCGTATCATTGCGGATGCAGTGCATTTGTTCATATTTTCTGTGTTGATTAACGGTTATGTTCACTAGCCATTCTTGGCTTTGAATAGCTTGTTGGTTTGCTCTTTTAGATATAGATAATGTGGTTCAAACCCCTGTGAAATAATGGAATCTGTTTGGAATGCAATCAATGGATATTAATGTTTCCTCCTGGTCCGAGCTGATATAGATGAAAAAGCATGTGAGACAGGTACGTGATGGTCCTGTTCAATACGGCGTTTGTGTGAGGGCTCACAAATGCCATGATATGATATAGAGGACAGTTTTCATATTTTTTGTACTGATCGCGGTAAACGCTTTGTTGAACGAGAATATAAGCTTTTACGACGGGTATTTATAATATCTGTATAAGTTTTTATGTCTTCCCGTCCGAGCCAGTTAATTGCTGTTAAACCTGTGAATAAACTAGCTCGGACTTTTTTTCTCTTCCGTGGGCATGACGTATAGACTATGGGACTTTGGGGGCGGACTGCGCAAGTAACATTGGTAATCCACTGAAGATCACAATTATAAACCCTTTCCACTTCCTGGACCCGTGCTGGGCAAATTATCGGCCTCACACACCAGGGATTTAGGGAGACAATTGGCAATTAGTGACCTCCGGTCGGCAAACATGTGTTGTCAGACGATCTGATGCGGGATTTGTGCGTTTCTGTTTCTCTTTGAAAACCGGCCTCAAGGCGAGACACTCTTGTACAAATCTAGGACAGCAGGCTCCGGTCATAATTGCTATATCTTGTAGCTTTCACAATTCTTTCTAACTTCATCACTGCGCTAACACCATGGAACCGCTGAATCAAATATCGGTAGAAGTACCCAAATTCCGGGGAAAGTTTTACTTTGAATAATGGGTTTTTTTCGTTCTTAAGATGAGTGTGATTCAAATCCGTGTGGAATTGTTTGAACTTGTTTAGATGTGATCAATGGATATGAAAGTTTATGCCCTTGCTTGGTATACAGGAACCAGCCCATTTTGTCTCGATTATTTGAGCTGGCTGAGTAAATCCATTATTGATGATTAAGCTTTTACGCCGATATTAACATAATAAACTTTTTTTAAATACGTTCCCCGTCGGACAAGTTTTATAACGGTCGGCTTTCGTCAGATTAAACTCTTACCATTTTTCGGGACAACCTAACGGGGAATGATGCGTCAGCCCCCATCCATTGGACAAAAAAAAAAAAAGTTTTTTTCTGTCTCATTCAATAATAATTGCAACCATTGCTTTAGTAGATAAATTCCGGTAGCCATTTCATATAAGTCCTATGATGCAATGAGGTATTGCCATTCATTCCTTTAAGCACTACTGCACAAAGCCATCAGCGCAAATTACGGAATCAATGTAATACCCTCATTTGCATCAATTTGACTCTTTGTGAAACGTCTACCATATATCCATTGCCCAGATTACAGGTCACTCTGCCTGACCTGGTCCGACTTATCAGGCCATTATGTAATCACGCCCTGCGGAAATGAGGAATTTGTTTTTTGATGTCAAGGCATTCTAAGCCAGACAAAACTGTATATAATTAATCTGTCGCCATTATATGAAATCCCCTAATCGGTTAAACAAAATTATTGACTTTGAATATTTGGTTTTCCTTTAGATATTGATGAATGTGATTCAGACCCGTGTTGTGAATGGCGGGACTTGTTTGATTGGACAGAATATGAATGTTTTCACCTGGCCCATTGGATATCCAGAAACACTTGGTTGAGACAAAGTAAGTGAATGTGGTTTATTTAAAAGTGATTGTTTTGTGTGAGGATTTAAAACACCAGTTGTTTATACATGATTTTGGGTTCAGCCCATTTTGTATATTTATGTAAGCTGCTATCATGCGGCATGCATTCTTTGTTCATATTTTCTGTGTTGATTAACGGTTATTTTCAATACCATCATTGGCGGCGCCGGGGGGGGTGGGGCATGGGGGGCATTTGCCATCACCACCCCCCCCAAATTTTTCTTTTTTCTTCTTGTGCCCCCCCATTGCCCCCCCCTGGTCGAAGAAAAATGAAGGATTTCTGGCAAAATTCATTGATTTGGGGCCAACAATCAGCGATTTTTGGTGCCCAAAATTGGTGGAAAAAATTTCCCAAATTTTCATATTTCCCCCCCCCCCCAGAATTTCACGTTTGCCCCCCGCCCCTCCAAGATTTCACTTTGCCCCCCGTTGACCCCCGTGGCCCCCCCCCCGGCCCCCATCCCCCCAGAAAAGAGGTCTGGGTCTGCCAGCCACTGCTAGCCATTATTGGCTTTGAATAGCTTGTGGTTTGGCTTTTTTAGATATATGAATGAATGTGGTTCAAACCCATGTGAGAATAATGGAATCTGTATGGATGCAATCATGTATATGAATGTTCCTCTAGCTGCTTAGAGGAACGCTGTTGAAAACAGGTACGTGATGGTCCAGGTTCAAATGATGGCTTTGTGTTAGTTGGTCACAAGTGCCATGATTTCGATTGAGTCATTTTTCATATTTGTACTGATGGGTAACCTTCTTGTTGAAGATATATAAACTTTTTTACGGACTGGAATTTAAATAATACTGTATAAAGTTTTAAATGGCTTCCTCGTCCGACATGTTTATAAGCTGTCAAACCTTTGAATAAACTAGCTCGGACTGTTTTCCGTGGGCATGACGTACAGACTATAGTGCTTTGTGGGCCTGCGCAAGTAATATTTTAATCATTGATAGTTTAAACCATTATTAAAACCCTTTTCTCCCTGGACCCGTGCTAAGGCAAATTCTCGGGCCTCACACACCCGCGACTTTGGGGATAAAGATTGACAATTCTGATCTCCCGTCGGCAAACATGTGTTGGCAGATGAGCTGATATCATGTATTGCAGTTTCACTGAAAAAACGGCCTCAAGGCGAGACACTCTGGCTGCAAATATAACAGCAGGCTGCGGTCGGAATGCTATGTCTTTGCTACCCTTTCCGCAATGTTTCAACTCACTGCCTAAAACAATAGAATCGCTGAAGCGAATATCGGCTTAGAAGTAGCCCAAAGTCCGGGGAAAGTGTTAACTTTGAATAATGTGTTTGTTCTAGCTATAGATTATTGTGATTCAAATCCGTGTGGAATGGCTGAACTTGTTTAGATGCGATCAATGCATATGAAAGTTCACGCCCAGCTTGGTATACAGGAACCAGCACATTTTGTCTCGATTATTTGAGCTGGCTGAGTAAATCCATTATTGATGATTAAGCTGTTACGACTGGTATTTTAATAACTTATTTTTTTAATAAGTTCCCCGTCGGACAAGTTTATAACTGTCACGCTTTCGTCAAGAGTAAATTCTTACCTTTTTCGGGACAAAATAACGAGGAATGAATGCGTAGCCCCATCCATTGGACATTTCTGTCCAATTCAATGATAATTGGAAACCATTGCTTAGTACATCCATTGCTTAGTACAGGTCACTCTTCCTTGACCTGTCCGACTTATCAGGCTATAGACAAATCCGACCAGCCAAATGATGGTCAGAATTGATCCGCCATTACTGGGGGGCATCCAACCCAAAACCTACCCAAATCTTTTGTACGTCTGTACCACGCTTGATTAAGTATAATTCAAAAGCTACACTTAATCTGCACATTTGGGTGAATTCAAGCAGGATGCACCCCAGCTATGGCTGCCAGTGAGGTGTTGGAATGTGTCAAACCGGATTCGTGTATTATGTAATTCACGCCCCTGTGGAAATGGAGGAATTTGTTTTTGATGTCAAGACATTCCAATCAAGATGAAAACTGTATATAATTAATCTGTCACCATTATATTAAATCCCCTAATCGGTAAAAAATTATTGCCTTTGAATATTTTGTTTTCTTTAGATATAAATGAATGTGATTCAGACCCGTGTGTGAATGGCGGGACTTGTTTGGATGCGATCAATAAATATGAATGTTCCTGTCCATTTGGATATACAGGAAACACGTGCGAGACAAGTAAGTGATTGTTTTGTGTGAAGATTTAGAACACCATGGTGTACATGATTTGGGCTGCAGCACATTTTGTATGTTTATGTAAGGTGTGTATCATTGCAGATGTAGTACATTGTTCATATTTGTCACTTTATTTTTCTGTTTGAATAAATGCTTATCGTGTCAGCCATTATTGACTATGGATATTTTGTTTGTTTGTCTGTTTGCCGTAGGACAAGTTTATAATGGTCAGGCTTTCGTCAAGAGTGAATTCTGACTTTTTTTCGGGATAATTAACAAGTAATAAACGTGTAGTCCATCTATTGGACATTTCTGTCCAATTCAATGATAATTGGAAACCATTGCTTAGTGCAGGTTGGCCTGTCCCCTTTTCTCAGGCAATTATATCGTCGTGGGTTCTGCATATCAAATCAGCATAAATTCTAGTTGTGAGAAAACGGCGTTTGAAAGTTTGAGTTACGAATGAATGCGTGCAATTAAATGAAATAAATGGAAATGGCTATTTTAAGTGGTGTATGTTAAAGACTTGAATAGTTACTAACCGGCGACAGTATTGAAATACCAAGAAACAACTGTTTTCTTATTCAAAATGGCCACTGGATGTGATTTGACAGTTTGTCAAAACCCAAATGTTTGATTCGATGTGTTCCAAGGAGTGCATGAAACCCGTTGATTTCTAACGTTGGTATGGTGAGATTACTATAGCTACGGTTTTTGACTATTTTAAAATGATGATGCCGATGATAAGAATAACGATGGCGGTGATGATGGTGCCAATAACGATGAAATAAGGAAACATCGATGATGCTACTGATGATGATGATGAGGATGATGATGACGATGTCGATGGCGACGACGACGACGACGACGATGTCTATTACATTGTGTTTATGTTACAAATAGTGCAAATTTGTATACAAACGACTTCTATAATCGGTTAAAATGGGAAACATTCACTGTTGCATTATCGTTCGTTGTAAAATATAGCGCAGACTGGCCACGATTGCCAACGAATTCAGAAAATTACAACCTTTTACAAATTTAGCTACTTAAAATTAACATCTTTAATTAGTCGCCAATATGTTTTAGCACTTAGTGCCCAAGGGAGGGGGCATATAGTACCCAACATTTGATTTTTTTTTGCGATTTCTCGGTTAGGCAATCAAATTTTTCAAGGATTTTTTGCTAATTGTCTGATTTATGACTTTTCCTGATACAAAAAAATAAATCCGCTCACGGCTACGTTAGAATAATTAGGTTGGGTCCCTGGAACCCCCGTACCTTCCCTTGGGCACTAACGGAAGTGCAAAAATCAAGATATTTTACTAATTAAAAAATTAAAGTAATTAAATTTTGGGACTTATTTGCTTAGATATATACCATAGGATTCAATTAATTAATAATTAATAATACTTAAATCAAATAACCTTTTATATGCAGATAGCATCAATTTGAATTTTATAACCATGTTCTTAACTGTGTAAGTCTATGGGAAAGACCAAGGTGAAATTGAAGTTTTTTTTTAGAAAAATACAAGATCGTATAAATTTGGCTATATTTTGCAATAATTATTTTAATTTGTTATTCTAGAGTAGATATAATGAATTATTTTGGTTCAAAACCTTATAGTGGAGTCGCTGTGGATGGAAATGTGCGAACCACTTTTTTTCAGAGAGTGACAATTTCAATTGACCATAGTATAGGACAAAGTTCGGATTTTCGTTTTTATTGTGGGTATGTGGTTCTTACGTGCCCCCATTTACTTGTGTTAGTGTCATGATCAAACTCCCATGGAAAAGTGATCTGGTTTGGGTCCCTAGAACCCTCCGGGCAATAACGGAAGTTTTTTTAGCTCGCGCACTTAAGTGTTAACTCATTTTTGCAGAAAAAAAAACAATTTCAGGCGTAAATACGTTAGAAGGAACACAAACATTGTAATGCATGTTATATAAAAATTAATAAATAGTATGCATGTTGCAACACACAATAAATATTGACTAGAACTGTTCAAAATTGAGCTCAGAAAATATTTAAAATGTTACTTGAATGTTTCATAACTCAAAAGGTTTTGGAGGATAAAAGTGGTCTTTTCAACTTTATAACAACCAAATTTTTGTCGTTTTCTTAAATTTCTCATTACATATGTAGTTCCTATCTTTAAGGTAATGTACACGCTTAAAATATATACCAAACATGAAACGAATTAATAGTTAAATGGGTAGTACTCAGTAGTAAAATGTCTTGGCAGATGCCTTGTCCCGAGCTGCCAAAATTTTGTTCAGAATTGATATTACCACTTTATGTAATATAGACGGAAGGCCCGCAATGCAAAACTTATAATAAAAATGTAACATTTGCACTGTTTAACTGTATGTACACTGTTAAATTTTCCGTCCAATTTACGGAAATTTCTGGCAGCAGTATTTCCAGACTTTTTAGGGTAAATTACAGAAGTTTCTGTCAATTAAACGAACTTTGCAGTACTTTTACAGAAATTTGTCTCATATTTACGGAAAAAAATTGGTATTTTAACAGAATTTTCCGTAATTTAAATTACGGAATCAAAAAAAAAAGTCGGAAATTATTCCTGCCAGAATTTTTTGAAATATTTCCGTAAATTAACATATTTTATGTTTTTTGTTTTTTTTGTTATTGTTTTCCTCAACAATTTTCCGAAATTTACGGAAAATCTGTTTTTCTTAATTTACGGATTTTTTTTTCCAGTGTACAATTAACCACAAAATGGTTAAAGTATAAGCCAGATTTTGGGAAAATTTTCATTTCATTCACATTTCTTTTTAGGGGGCGGTATGTTATGTGGCCTCCATTTTTCTGATTACAATATTATTTTCTCAATTTATTTGAGAGAGATTTCTCACGGGAAAAGTATTTTGTTTACTATAATGGAGAGAAAGGGGAAATACCCCTATTTGTTTGTGCCTAAGTGCAACTGTGTAGATTGCACAATCGGGGGAGTGGGGAATTCCCCAAGGATGCTAAACTTAGACGCTTGTTTTATGCTTTAAAAGATAAAACATTTGCAGATCTTGGAATTTCCCCCCATAAGTTCTATATATGTGATGTAATCGGTGAGAATTCCGATGTCCAGCTAGTGTAAGGTTAGGTTTATGTATGAGAATGATGTAATGATTATTGTAGAAGGGAATCTATCCGTGAGTAGTTAAATACTATCACTGTAAGGACTCTCTGCCAGCATCCACTACTAACATTAGCTAGACGATAGCTAGTTTTACATGCTTAAGGAGCAGACATCAAGTACCTAGTGCCAGGATTTATAATTCCATGTGAGCAGAGTTGCTGTAATTATTCTACTGTCATATTTGAAGCCGAAAGCGCTGGAAATCAAAATAGGATTCCAAATTGTGGACAGATCTAAATCGTGGTGATTATCTTGGACTGATTACTGTGGATTATTATCGTCATGACTTATTTAAAACCATGTCGTCTTGAACTGCTGACAAGATTACCTTCAGGACTGAGAAGATTCCTGGAATAGCATACCTTAGATTGGTATGAACTTTGTGCGCTGTCCATTTTGAAGTCCCTTCGCTGTGAGGACATATCATCGTTGAACTGCACGCTTCTTGTGGACATTAGTGGACATTCTTGAGGACAATAAGTATCAGTTTATATACATTGTGTGTATTGTGTGATTTTGATTTATGTAATGTTTTTGGACATACCAAATCCCTTAACCAGAATAAGTAAAGATCATTAAACTGTTTATTATATAAATTTCAGATCACTTGTTCACAAGGCTCTTTATTTGTGGTTTGAAAGGTATTTTTCTTGACTTGAGGCGTACATGATACCGTCATAACAGGGGTAACACCCCGAGAATTATTATTATTGATAGCTTTGGTCTCCGTTTTCTATTGCTTCCAATGGTAACCTACAATCTTTTCCTAAGTCCTTGGAACACCTGTTACTATTGGCAGCTATGAATGGAGATAATAGGCTGGAAACGCATTGTAACTATACTTCTTTCCCCCTCCCCATCCCCTGCCAATCAGTGTTGAAAATAATATGGTGCGAGATTACTCAAGTGTGTCGTGCTCAGCAACATGGGGAAATGAGGGGCGGGAAACCAAATCTGCACAAAGTGTTCCAACACTTTTGAACAAGATTGTATCCGAACGGTCAAAATCATGTACAGATTTTAAAAAACGCTCATTACTCAAAAACGCTTTAAGGTAAGAACATGATTTTTTCAGGAGAAGAGCTGTTATCATCCCTCAAATGATACTATACCATTTTGTATAGAATCATATTTCTGGGCATTACATGCATTTTTCGTTGATTTGAAAAACTCATCATTTTTAAGGAAACTTTATTTAACCAAAATGTTACACTCAAAAATTAGCATTATAAAACTCAGCACATATAGACTACACACCTACACGCACCGACGCACCGACACACATGTGCATACGTTATATATTTGTGCGCACGTGTGTGAGAGGGGGATATGCCGAAAGTATGAATAAAAGACTAAAATTCTATACGAGCAAAAAGGGGAAAGGATCAACTACTGAAACGTGATCATCAACTGTATTAAGATAAACTTCATTTCTATAACTTGCATATACATCGTTTTTGCATTACATAGCATCGCATTTTTCGTGTGTATGGAAACAGGTGGTTGTGGGGTTGGGGTAGTATGTAATTAGAGAGCTGACGTGTCTTCAGCCCTCATAGACGAACTATTGCGAAAGCAATACGAACTGTAAATTTATAAAATGGATTTAGAAAAATAGTGTATCTTAAATTATTACGGAGTGATTTTGGTTAACAAAAAAAATAACCAATATGGATGTCGAAACTTAAGAACTTCACTGAAGCATTTGGTTACAAGCCATGGATTTGCCCACTACACTAGCACGTTGTATGTGTTTTGGTTGTAAACTTAAACCCTATTAAAAGAGGCTGACGATCAGGGATGCATTCTGGGTAACCAACGGTCCTACCAATAAAAATTAAAAAAATATATATAGGATTATTTTTACTCTTCTGTAGACCCGATGAATTTGCATCTATTTCGAGCTATTTGAATCTTCCGAGTTATTACTCGCTATTATGTCGTGTTTTAACCTTTGTTGACCGAAAGTTTAGCAATCATAGAGCTTGAATTAGTCATTTAAACTGACGTTGAGATGACATAATCGGAAAGAGAATGCATAATATCTTTTGATTGTCTTCAATTTCTCGAGTGGTACTCTGTTCTAGTGGTAGTTGCTCTGTTCTATTAATCCATTGTTTATGGGTTTGAATCCACTTCCCCTCATGAAAAATGTACGGTTTTTTTTACTCTTTTTTTCTTGATATATACTATATTATATCATAATATATATTAATATATATATATATAATTTATATACTATATATATACTATATATTTATTAAATATAGATATATAGCTTATATATATAATACTGGCGACTTTGACTTTGTCTTTCCTTAAATCGACTCTAGTTTGTGGAGTAGGTGTGGTGGATGTGTAGGTTCCTTGATCGGTCACCCCCCTTTAATCAGTGCCATATAGAAAGAGCAGCTCCTAAGAACCGAGGTTAAGGATAATCGGCACAATTATTTTCAATGGAGGCGCTTGGTATCCTCCAAACTATATTTGCCAAGTGATTTATAAAACAAATTCCTGCAAACAACGTGGGCATTGTTGAAGATTTTTTTTTGTTTTTGGTTTTAATATCTTGAAATATTCTACTACTAGTGTCTTACAGCACATGTTTCGGTAAGGGCCCGATCCCTCACTCCTCCAGAGACCAAATGCAAAATGATATAAAATTCTCATTATTTATTTATCTTATCTGCATTTGATCGCAGAGCAACGTGGCGTGTCTGACGTTTTAGGTGTCTAATTGTATGTGGCCTGGTTGCGTGTGAAGTGCACGTATATTTTATGGGTGGCCGTGTGTTGTGTGTTTATTGTGGGTGGCAGTGCGTGTTCGTGCGTATGTGGGAGTGTTCCTTCGCTCGCGAGTTTGGCTGGAATATACTGTGGTGTGCTTTTGGTGATGTTTTATTCAGTAGTTTTCGTTGTCAAAACGTGGCCTATATGAAAATCTTCTTGTTTTAGGTGTGTGTGGTTGCGCACGAGTTTGTGCCGTATGTGGTGTGCGGGGGCGAGTGAGTGCGTATGTGCGTACTGGGTATGTCTGGTGTTGTGTTGTATAATGCACGTTTTTGGTGCTTTCGGTCATGTCTTATTCAGTAATTTCTTTGTTGTACTTTTTTGTGTTTTAACTTGCAATCTTTTGTCTATGTTATTTATTATTATTTTTTATTACATTTTAAACTTAATGAGTAAAAATTCACCGTACAGGCATTCGATTTTAACCTTTGGGTAATATGATAAAGCTATTAAGTCATCTTCATTTCTTGAAAAAATGGCGTTCTTAACTTAACCGTTCCGAGTTTGAGCGTTTTTTTATTATTTATTTACATGATTTTTTTCGACCTTTGGATCATCTTGTCCATAAGTCCTTGAAACACCTGTTTAATATTGGCACTATGAAGGAGATGGGCTGGAAACGCATTGTAACTATAACTTTTCTTTCCCCCTGCCCCATCCCCTCCCAATCAGTGTTGAAATAGATGGTGCAGATTTACTCAGTGTGTCGTGCCATGCAACATTGAACGAGGGGGCAGGGAACCAAATCTGCACAAAGTGTTCAACAATTTTTGAACGATTGTGTAATGGCGTCATAATGACGCCAAGTTCAGAAATTGGCAAAATTGGTCTTTCCACAGATACACATCCGAGTATAAAATGAAAAATGAATTTTGCATCAAAACATTGGATTTTCATGCGAAGAGAATTTTGGCCACAAATATTATAGGGAATTACTAGTTTTTAATCAACATATACTTTTAGAGCCAACCGTGCATAATATGTAAACACATTAACCATAACAAAGGGTAACGCAAGTATTATTTATAGGCGAATATGTGTCCGAAAAACTAGATAATGGCGCTCATTATTTTTATTTTTTCCGCCCGAGGATACATTATGAGCCCGTAGCTGATACTAAAAACCTTTATTTCTATTCCATTAACTAAAACAACTTGATTTTATTTTGTTTGTTTGTATAGGTTTTAAGGTAATATGCATAATTTATGTGTATTTTGTATGCTGATGAATGAAAATAAATGATAAGAAAATACATCAGCGGCTCATTATTGCAGAATAATGGGCAGTAAACTGGCCAATCAGAATGCTGCATTTTCAATAATGGGTAGTAGAGTTAATAGAACCACTTCAACCAATCGACTTCGACGCTAACCCCGGTGACGGTGCTACCTTCACATTTTTTTCGCCAAAATGAGCAGAAGGATGTGAAATAATTTTATGGAAGATTTAAAGGGGCGTGTTCCGATCGTCTTTGGGACCCCCCTGATTTACCCGGAAGTAGTATCGGTTTTGATATCAGATGAAAGGCCGTATTTTTCTCATTGTCCTGAAATTTGAGCCCTCGAATCCATTTCAATCCTAAGATATAAACAAAAAACCGCCGTTTTAGTGGTTAACCACTTTATTAGCACAGTATTGAATAGGGCTTTGCAACATGCATTATTGCGTCTACCATAAAAACCGCAAGTTTGTTTCCCACGGTCCTTGATGGGGTGTATGTCAGTTCCAGGCTCCCATATCAGTAGAGAACACAATACACATAAATCGAACAACCACCTTTGACGCAAGTTTTTAACGTGTTTTGCGTACGGAGGAAAGTTTACCTATGTTGGTAACTCCTCCCTTTTGGTATACGAGGGTTAATGTCACTATGCCCCCTAAGTGTTAAATTTTGGTTTAATTTTTGTACAAATGTTAAAACCTGTATTCTTTTTCACGACCCACAGACCCGTAGGTGTCATTAGTACAAGTAACATAGTTAAAAAAAATTAAAATTTGAAATAACATGACAATACGAAAAAAATCAATCCCCATTAGTATAGAAATGTACATTTCCACCAATTGTCCTTAAATCTGAAAGACCTATTATCAATTTGATCACTGAAGTACAATCTTTGTCCCAGCGAATCCGTATGTGTATCGCAATTTATCTGTGTGCTTTGAACATCGGCTCCAGTAAGACCACCGCATTGGAAAAGATACATCGACGATGTTATTTTTATTCGAGAGAATGGCATGGACACCCTCAAAGCTTTCCAGGACCATCTAATATATCATAAGAAGATCAAATTCACTTTGCAACCAATACACAAGTCCCATTCCTAGATGTTATTACGTATTTTGAGGACAATCGTCTCCTACCAGTCTCTTTTGTAAACCCACTGATGCTCTGGCCCAAAACATATTGATTGTCCATAGATGACTTTTTAGAGTTGGGTCTGTCGGTCAATAGCAACTATATTGAACATGTTTGTTTTATTAATAAGTGAATCACACACTAAAATCACGTTGATTCTTACTTACTGCATCTTTGTACATACGAAACTCAACTAACATGCTAAAACTGTTAAAACATCATCTTTTTTACCTTTCAGAAAGTTAAATTAAAAAAAAAACTTTTAGGAATTTGTCAAAATTAGGGTCGGTATTCTTTTGCATAGTAAAATGTAAAAAAAAAAACTTTTTTCCTGGTTTTCAAAATTAGTGTCGGTCGGATGAGGACAATCAAAAATGTTTTTTTTGGCCTCAGTGAGCTACGTACCCCTGCTTCAATTCCATCCCCCCACACCTGCAATGCATCATCTATAGTCAGGCCCTGTGTGTTCGGAGAATTTGTTCTGACGAACAAGATTGCGTGAGACCCAACTCCGATCTTTGAAAACTCACTTCGATCACTGCATTACCTTCAAGAACGAATTGATCTCGATTCTGAAGGTGAACAGATCGACCGCTCTGAATGTGCCATACAAGAAAAAGAGTCTACAAAAGTATCCCGTTTGTTGTCACTTATTCCCCCTCCTCAAAAGCGTCCGGACATTTTCCGCAAACATCTCCCTCTACTTCAACTCCCCTCAACTGAAAGAATATTTCCAGACCCCCCGCTTGCTGCTTTCAGGCCCCGGGCTAACTACGTGATCTACTTGTTCTGCCATACACACCGTGCCGATAGCGAGGAAGACCCCTGGTGCCTATAAATGCAATCGGGAATATGTTGTCCTGCCCTTTTGGTATCAAGATTGGCACAAAGTTCATGGGTGCAGTTACCGGGGAAAGCTTTCCCTCACTTCACATCTTGCGTGTAAAAGTTTTACTGGCTTATTTTACTCTTCACCTGCAACGGTGCTCTAAACAATATATCGGCAAAACTGAAACACACTGTATGCACGTTTACACTAGCAAATCTGAAATCAAGAACTCTAACTCTAAAGGAGGGAAAAGCCTCGCATATGTTACCCATTGCAACTCTGAACACATAACGTGACATGACCATTCGCCCCGCGCAATTGAAAACATTCGCATGCAAAATCGCTCTTTATCCTGCGCAGGAAAGTTTTTGGATTGCCAAGTTACCGACCCTGAGCCGTGTGGAATAAATGCTCATGACTATATAACACCCGGGGTTGGGGGGGGCGACCCCAAGATCGTCGTTTTTACCGTTCCCATAGTTTTAGCACGTAATCACGAAAACTGGACAAATCTTCTAAAGTCGAAAAGGACCCGAAGCGAGGACCGGTTGACCTGCTGGACCCTTCTACGGACGATCTCGGATGGACGCCAGATTTGACCCCGGTGCGACGACACGTGTTCCGCGGTACACTGCCGAGTGGACCGACCTTTGACGCCGACCAACTGACGCGTCCCCTGGACTATTTTGCGGGGTTTTTCTCTCTTAATCTCTTCCAGGAAATCGCCGACTGGAAAAACATCCGGTTGAGAGAGAAGTTCCCTAGCGAACGCCAAGGATTATTGGTCAACCCATCCGTGTTTACGAAACCCGATGATTTGCAATGCGATGGGTAAAACGCGCTTTGAAGTCCTGTCTGGTAGGATCTCTTGTGCGAACCAGACTACCGACCCAAAGAGATGGATTACAGAAACCCGGGAAGAAAAAGAGCATAAGTTCAATTACATCCGCAAGCATCCGCTGGGTAGAGTCCAGTCCGCCTGGGACACTGTTCAGCGGAATTGCCATGAGAAGTATAACTGTAATCCGCAATTATCTCTCGATGAAGGCATGGTGCCGTACAAGGGGCATTACGGTTTGCAATTATTCGGGTTCGTTAGGGTTTATTAAATACTTGCAGGAAAAAAATGGAGTGGTTTTGAGGACGGGAAATGAGATAAAGTCAATGGAAGACGGTGGTCTTAGAAAAATGTGTGAACAATTGGAGACATCAAAATGCTACTCGTCTGATAAATCACGTGGTTTACATAAATCATGTCTAATTACGTGTTCACAGTGCATGACAAACAGCAAAATGTCAACGGTGTGATTAAAAAGTTGTTTTCAAGTTTATCATGTGACCGCTTTATCGTCATTAAATTTCCCGAGTCTAACGGACCTGGACGTCCTCCCGTTTTCTATTGACATTATCTCATTTCCGGTCCATACAACCACTCCGATTGTTACCTTAAAAATTTAGAGTAAACCCTGACCCATATAATCCATTTAGTGATTATTTTGCAGCCATTTTGACGTTCCCGTGCCTGTATTCCTTCTGGAGTACAATCGGCAAGATATCATTAACTGGCCTCTTTAACCAGCCATATTTAGGGAACATGACAAGCAAATCAAACGTTCTTCGCACTATTTGATTCTGGGAAACCGCATCTGTTTGAAAATCGTAATTCTGGACAATAATTAAGTAATGTGTTGTGTAGTAAGAATTCCTGGTGCAATTTTAATCATTTTTTGATATAGATTGTTTTTTTTGCATATTGCAATACTTCTGGCCGGTGTGGAGTTGTACGCAGCGTACCCATTATTTTCGCAGGGTTTCTTTATTCTGTGAGTTGTTTTCTGTTATTTTCTTTTCTATCAGTTGCTGCTATTTAAGTTTGTTATTTTATAGGATTGATCATAAGCGTGTATCTCATTTTAGTTAGGTTGTGCCTTGTTTGTAAATCTGTTGTTTTGAAGTCTTTATTTTTGTTTTTCCTCACAGGCCGGATGAAGGAACTTGCATGTCCGAAAATTAGCTCATAGTAGTTAAACCATAATCTAAGGAACTGCTACGGCCAATTTGCCAAACCAATTTCTCTCTCTCTCTCTTTGTTCTTTTTCTTTTTCGCATACCTTTTGTTACGTGATAACGTCACGTGATACGCACGTGACGCGTGGCACGTGATGATTCGTGGCGGGAAACTGCTATGGTATAAAAGGAGCGATCGCCAGCCATCTGTATCAGTCTAGCAGACATCTGCAATGGACAATCAAAAGTTCCGAGTGGGTAGAGTCCGCCACCGAGGAAGAGCTGCCCTCGGTGGTATTTGGGAAGAAGAGGGAATTGGAGAGAAAGGCGAAAAAGACGGCGAAGAAGCCGCGGGTGGATAGCGGGGGGGAGTAGCGGCAGCAATGACAGCCGACCGCGCGAGGGAATGCTGCGCGACATGAAGCGGGCTAGGGCAGCAAAGCGCGCAGCAGACACCGGCGCATCAACTTCATCAGCGGAAGCAGGCGCTATTCCCCGACCTTGCGTGCCGAAAGCGAAGCCAAAAGAAGGCCAAAGGAGCCGGGGGAAAGGGCCCGGTAGCATCCAGCTCATCGGGCAAGGCTATCCTGCCAAGATCGGAGAAACTCCGCGTTGTAATCCCCAGGATTAGTCGGCCCATTGAATGATGCTAGCCGTTGATGAAGCTACGCTTGACGCGGACCCAACGCTGGCACCGACTTTAGCCGCCTTTGACATTGATGAGCCTGTAGGATCAGAAGGATTTTATCTGATGATCCCTTGCAAGCCAGCCCACCGCGACAGAAGGGTGCCGAGTTCATAGACCGGGCAGAAAATGACCCGAAGCGAGGACCGGTTGACCTGCTGGACCCTTCTACGGACGATCTCGGATGGACGCCAGATTTGACCCCGGTGCGACGAAAGTGTTCCGCGGTACACTGCCGAGTGGCCGACCTTTGACGCCGACCAACAGACAAAAAAAAACATCCGGTTGAGTGAGAGAGAATGTTTCCCAGCGAAACGCCAAGGATTATTGGTCACCCCATCCGTGTTTACGAAACCCGATGATTTGCAATGCGATGGGTTAAAACGCGTTTTGAAGTCCTGTCTGGTAGGATCTCTTGTGCGAACCCGACTACCGACCCAAAGAGATGGATTACAGAAACCCGGGAAGAAAAAGAGCATAAGTTCAATTACATCCGCAAGCATCCGCTGGATAGAGTCCAGTCCGCCTGGGACACGTTCAGCGGAATTGCCATGAGAAGTATAACTGTAATCCGCAATTATCTCTCGATGAGGCATGGTGCCGTACAAGGGGCATTACGGTTGGCTGACGAACCATCGAATGCCGACCAAGCCTACCAGCCAGGGCTCCAGAATGTACGCAGTATGCGAATGGGACACTGGATACCTGTGCAAATTTACTGCCTATGCACCTTCAAACACACGCCGGAAAATCGTGGAGGTCGCTCTCGAGGCGACTTCGAGTCACCACAACAAGTTCCATCAAATATTTACTCGACAAGTTGTACGGATCCTATGAATTAGCCCCCCGAGCCGATGTCATCAAGAAACCTGGAAAAGGCCCCGCGTGGTACTTTTATGTTCGGCAAAATGGGCGCACAACGCTCACGCTGTGGAAAGACGTCAAGGTTGTCCCACTAATTTCAACGCCGCATAACGGGTACCGCGATGCCAATGATCCCGAGAAGATCAGCCGGCGCTTTCGGCTCACCAAAGGCTCTAAGAAAGAGACGCACATTATCGTCGCTCCGCCGTAATTGTTGATTACAACAAGTACAGGACGGCGTTGGACACGGCTTGGTCGATTCAGCCGGGTCAATGCCAGGATTTGACCCGGCTGATCAAATTGCACCGGAGCAAAGTTCAGTAGGGGGGTGGTAACCACCCCCCCCCCCTTGGTAAAACGAGGGAGGAGGCACATATGCCTCAACCAATAGGGCCGGGCCATGAGCTGGTTGATATGAGGAAGAGGCATCCGGAACCCTGTCGGAGATGCCAGACACTCGGAAGAACGACTGCTTCAGGAAGGTTGAAGCGGACTAAGTTCGGGTGTAGAACGTGCGGGGTGCATCTCTGTCGGGTGGAGTGCTTTTTCGTCTACCATCGCTTCCTCTTTGTGCAGCTTTTGCAGCCTTGAATTGAGCGACCACCTCGCGGTCCAAAACAGCGTGCAGGTTGCGCAAGCATTTTGACGAATGACGGACGCCTAAGGGAAGTTTGTGCCGAATGCTAGGGCACCCTGCTTTTGCTAACTTTGTCCGCTGACTTACTCGGACAAATGACATTGAACGTGCCCGCAGTGTTGTGCCGAAAACACCAGTGCACCGCTGTAGTTCTAACATTGACCATAAGCCGACGCATACAGTGTTGTGCCGAGTGATTCGTGCACCACTGAACTAATGACTTTTACATTTAAGATCGCTTAAATGTTACACAAGATGTTGTGCCGAGTTAACCATCTGTTTTATTTGGCTTGACCGGACACTTTTACTTTCAGCTGATCTGCCCTAACCCTACGGCCGGCCGTCTGTCTTACAAGTCAACTAACATCAAAGACTTGTAACATCAATCTCTCAGCTAGCTACTGCTACCTCTCCAGTCCACCCGCAAATGCTGCTACCACACAAGTCAAGCGTTGGAACCTGGCCAATAAAACCACACATGGGAGGCCTTCATCCGACCGGTAGTTGGATCCTGTACCCGGCAAGGAACTGAATGGGCCGGGCCCTATCCTCTCCAGGATAGTATACAGGGTGAGTCAGAAAAAAGTACAACCAAATGAAGGATTTTTTATGAAGAAACCTTACCGGAATTTACCAAATTATTTCCTGTGTTAGATAGTCTGTTTAATCAGCTTTCACAATAATTTTAAATTTTTAAAATCGATCAAGCCTTTCAAAGGCTACAGTTATTTTTGTGAAGGTATCCATTTTCTGCCCCGAACAAATTGCACACTGACTGTACACATGATACTCATTACCACGCAGCGTGAGGGCTTCAGAATAAATTAACAGGTTGATTTCTTTGGCGCCGTATTCAAATGCTACGCATGACATGTGTTGAATCATAATGAAGAATACTTAAGATTAATGAAATTAACAGGATATGTTTAAAATGGAACATTTTAATATACACGTATTTTGAAAGTTTTACTACGTCGAAATCAAGCAAGTTTAAAAGAATTCTGCAAATTGTTGCTTCAAGTCCAAAATTTATTTTCATTAAATATTATTTTGATATCTGGTTTTTTCATTTTTACAGTCTTACCCACGATGTAACAAGATTTTTTCATTTGGGGAGGGGTGGGGGCAGTTGATGGGAACCATTTAACTTTTGGGACATCACTGAAACACATTTTTGCAAAGGTGAACACGGTAACAGGTCAATACTATCGAATTATTACTTTTCCTTATCGCTCTTGGGGCCAGGATGGAGGGGGGGGGGAGATTTTGAGTGCAGATCCCGCCCTTACGCCCCCGCATCCTTGTCCACAGACTGGTTACGTCACTGGCTTTCCCTGACATTATTCCAAATGTGTAATTAATGGAAGATATCTGCAAATCCCGAAGCTGAACGTAAAACCAAGAGTACTCTTTGGGTTACTCTAGCTTGTATACTTGTTCATTCTTTCACATTGGGCACTTTAACTTCCGCAACTGTAACTTTTGAACGCGTTAATCAATTTTAATCCCGTAATTTTTATATGAGACCTAACAACAGTGGATGTACTACAAGAAGAACAATTATGTAGTCACAGAGGGTTTTCTCTGAAAAATCGCTCAATTTGGTGTACTTTTTTTTTGACTCACCCTGTAGGTTCCCCTGCGCCGTGGTGCGTTTGTTAAACCAACAGTTCCAAATACAAACTACTGGCTACCATACAAGACTTGCAGCCTGGAGATACTGCTACCACAGAAGTGAAGCCGAAATACTACCAGCAACACCAAATAAATCTTATCAGAAAAATGTCTGTGATAAACATGTTGAAACCTTAATTCAAAAGAAAGAACACATTTCCCTTGCCCCACAATTCCAATACAATTACATTGTCAGAACAAGTTAAAAACAACAAATTCCCTCTAAATTAGTAAAAGGGTTAATTAAATAGACCTGTAGGCCGAACATTACGGTAAAACTGCACGCGCCGTAACAGGCGTGCGGCCGCCCCTTAGTTACCGTCAAGTGAAGAGTCAGTTGCCCGGGTCAGGTCAGTAGTAGGCCGAACATTACAGTTAACCATGTAAAAAGTTAACCGGAACACACCAACTCGTGCGGTAGTCTAAACCGATTCATTCCCCAAGAAATGACCCGGTAGCTTTCTAATATATTGTTGGCTACCTACCGGTTTCCGCAAAACCTCTTTAGGGGGTTTTAGGGTTCATATCTAATGTTTTAGAGAGTACGTATCATGCCCGGTTTCTGACAGCAAACTCGCACCAGTCAATTGAGGTTAAGTACTGGGCCATCGCTATCAAGTTGCTCTAAGGATAGAAAAGTGGCCGCGACCAGAACGTATACTATAAGAGGGTAGTGCATCTCAGACATTTCAAAAATGAACTAAGTCCAGACTTCAGAAAATAAGTCCAGAGCGGACCGCTTCCTTTGTCAGCGGTAAATCGTTCAAGATTATGAACCCAACTCTTGGATGAAAAATCACGTAGCCGGGCCACGGCAGCGAGATTTTTCCAAGAGCGGACCACTTCATTGGTCAGCTGAAAATCGCCCTAGAGATTCACACCAGTAAATAACTTGAGAAACAGGTACGTCCAGCCCCACTGCAAATGAGGTGTTTTTTTGGTGACCCTCGCCTAAGTATACCCTAAAAACTGAGAGAAATTGCGAGACGTGGGTTGCAAATCATGGTTGCTATCAATATTAAGTATAAAATCTGTAGGAATATCAAAAAAAGGTTGTCATTGGTATGTTATTTTGATCCGACAAACCAATATTAACCGTATTCTTACAGGGAACACCTGACTGAAAAAGTGCTCTGACCTCCAGGGTCCACGGTGCATGCTAGTCTTCACGGTCCAGTAGCTCGAAAATTTTGGGGATAACTACCCTAATTTCATGATTGATTGGGTAGGAGATATGATGACCTTCAAGCAGAATGTTAGCTTTAAGGTCTGAGGAGAAAATGACGTTTTCATATCGGCCATTTTGTACAGGAACGAATGGGAGCAGCATTTAGTGGTGTGAAACCCTAGATCTACTAAGCGAACTCTTGGGTGAAATGTCACGTAGCCGGGCCACGGCATGTAGACATTTCAAAAAAAGTCCTGAGCGTACCGCTTCCTTGGTCTTCACCTGGAAGTTGCCGGTGGACTTAAGAGGAGCGGTCTCGCTGAATGCTAGTTCAAAAAAGTCCAGGATACCAACATTTGACAAAGTCAGGGTAGGGGCGCCCTACTCGAAATCTCAATCGTCAGGTTCCATCAACGTGGAAAATTTCCTAGTACGGAGTTAGGTACGTAAGGGATATACCACAATATTACATTGTGTGGTATTTTGTGGTGTCTAGAGCCTTGTTAGGGATAAACCGCTAACTGGCACCCTCCTTGCGGTCGTCTCCCGTAGTGTCGGCAGGGAACTTCCCGTGGCTTGCCGACAAATTGTCGGCCATGTGTCGGTTCCCGCAAATGCAACCTAGGAGATGGCGTTGAGGGGCCCATACCGCTTGCATAAGAAAGTGCCCCGCCTTGCCGGTTTCTGATCGCAGACCCACACCGGTCCTATGTGGTTCAGTTATGACGCGGTAGAAACGAAGGTGCCATTTGGGCGCTCAACTGCCGGGGACCAGAACGTATACTATAGGGGAGTATGTCTCCCCAGCCCGGTCCTATCGGGTGGGGTTTTGCCCGGACCGGCCCGGGGCGTGGTTTTTGGTCTGAGCGGCTAGTGTATTCTGCGCCAACATTTTTGTAGGCGGCAGACGGGGCGTTTTCCCACTAGTAGTGGATTCTACCGAGAGCGGCTCTCCGCTGGAGAGAGCTAAAAATGGACGGGTGCCGTATGCGAAATCTGTATTTCGATCTAGGGACGCTTCCGGTAGCGTTACATTGTGTACAAAAATGTAGCATGCGCAGAGGTCCAAAAAGCCGGCATGTAGCGGCTGGCGCCTGGTTCGGGACCAGAACGTATAACTATAAGAGGGGTGGTCTCCTCTGAAAGCTAGACCTCGGCTCGAATGTCATCATATATACCGAATACTATATATTATAGTAAATAATATATTACGAATACTGCCTATAGGTGTCTAGTGGCATTTGAAGCGTCCGCTCTGAGCGCGTTAGTGCGTGTTTGGAGGTGAGGCCGCTGTGACCTAGCGAACATCAAGGCACAAATGTTGGCACGGTAATTGACGGGAGAGAGAGAGAGAGCGATTGTGGGACCGCCTGTCACGCACTTTGATGTGCGTGGTGCGAGAAAGAGCGGGGATACCTCTAGTAGCG
>JAMKCH010066278.1:45000-49792 GCA_023653785.1 Ophioderma brevispina
TGAATACTAAGGAAGCGGTCCGCTCTGGACTTGCTTTATTTTTGAAATGTCTACATGCCGTGGCCCGGCTACGTGACTTTTCACCCAAGAGTTTGCCACCACTTCTGTCGTCCGGGAATCACCCGGAGCTTACTAAAAAAAAATTGGACACCTGCCGGTTTCCGCAAAACCAACTTAATATAGGGTTTGAGGGGAAAACATCATGTATGAGAGAGTAATGATGTGGTTCAGTGGAAAGTGGTGTTCGGATGGCTAAGTGGCCGCGACCAGATCGTATAACTATAGGAGGGCTTATTAGTCTACGTGGTCAGGCCACGGCAGTGGGACTTTGAAAAATTAACTTTGAAAAAAAAAGTCCGGAGCGGACCAGTTACACACATGTAGCGGCGATTTCCGGCTAAAGATCAAGGAAGCGGACCGCTCTGGACTTATTTTTTCACCCTTGACTATGGCTGTTGGATCTAGGGCCAATTTCCCGCTAAAGACCGAGGCAGTGGTCCGCTCTGGAAGAAATTTTTGACCGTGAAAAGATCCGTTTCCATCACGTGACCGACCCGGTTCCACCACGTGACCATACCTTTGATTCCAAGGTATAAAATTATAAAAATGCGATCAGGATGGACCGAAGACCAGACGCGACACCAACCCGCTAGGATTCCGGATTTCCAGGTTCGAGTCCGACTCAAGGGACTTTAAGGTACGTTGGACTTTAAGGTACGAAGGAGACCTCTTAGACGCGTCTTGTTAGTTTTGTAATAAGACCCCTTGATCCTATTTCAAAGGGGACTAGGGTTCACTTATAACCAGCGTCCGAGATGTCTCCAACTAGGGCAGCATATCTGTCATTTAAGATCGCTGAAATGTTACACAAGATGTTGTGCCGAGTTAAGAGAGCACCATCTGTTTTTATTTGGCTTGACCGGCTTGACCTTCCAAGTCAACTAACATTAAAGACTTGTAACATCAATCTCCCCTGCGGACTCGAACGTGGAAATCCGGAATCCTAGCGGGGTTGGTGTCGCGTCTGGTCTTCGGTCCATCGCGCTATCCACTGGGCCATCTGATACTTACCTGAAAAAAATTAATCGCATTTTTATAATTTTATACCTTGGAATCAAAGGTATGGTCACGTGGTAGAACCGGGTCGGTCACGTGATGGAAACGGATCTTTTCACGGTCCAAAATGTCTTCCAAAGTGACTATTTCCGGTGAAATTCGCATGCGGCCGGCAAAAGTCCAGAGCGGACCACTGCCTCGGTCTTTAGCGGGAAATTGGCTCTAGATCCAACTGCCATAGTCAAGGGTGAAAAAAATAATTCCAGAGCGGTCGGCTCCTTGACCTTTAGCAGGAAATCGCCGCTACATGCGTGTAACTGGTCCTTTCCGGACTACTCTCCCCGATATCCACCCGCGGCTTCTTCGCGTTCTTTTTCGGCTTTCTCTCCAATTCCCTCTTCTTCCCAAATACCACCGAGGCCAGCTCTTCCTCGGTGGCGGACTCGACCAACTCGGAACTTGATATGTCCATTGCAGGTGTCTGCTAGACTGATACAGATCGCTGGCGATCGCTCCTTTTATACCCTAGCAGTTTCCCGCCACGAATCATCACGTGCCACGCGTCACGTGCGTATCACGTGACGTTACCACGTAACAAAAGGTATGCGAAAAAGAAAAAGAACAAACATTGACTTACCTTGAGTGGGACTCGAACCTGGAATCCGGAATCCTAGCGGGTTGGTGTCGCGTCTGGTCGTCGGTCCATAGCCCTATCCACTGGGCCATCTGATACTTACCTGAAAACTGATCGCATTTTTATAATTTTATACCTTGGAATCAAAGGTATGGTCACGTGGTGGAACCGGGTCGGTCACGTGATGGAAACGGATCTTTTCACGGTCCAAAATTTCTTCCAAAGTGACTATTTCCGGTGAAATTCGCATGCGGCCGGCAAAAGTCCAGAGCGGACCACTGCCTCGGTCTTTAGCGGGAAATTGGCTCTAGATCCAACTGCCATAGTCAAGGGTGAAAAAAATAATTCCAGAGCGGTCGGCTCCTGACCTTAGCAGGAAATCGCCGCTACATGCGTGTAACTGGTCCTTTCCGGACTACTCTCCCCGATATCCACCCGCGGCTTCTTCGCGTTCTTTTTCGGCTTTCTCTCCAATTCCCTCTTCTTCCCAAATACCCGCCGAGGCAAGCTGTTCCTCGGTGGCGGACTCGACCAACTCGGAACTTGATATGTCCATTGCAGGTGTCTGCTAGACTGATACAGATCGCTGGCGATCGCTCCTTTTATACCCTAGCAGTTTCCCGCCACGAATCATCACGTGCCACGCGTCACGTGCGTATCACGTGACGTTACCACGTAACAAAAGGTATGCGAAAAAGAAAAAGAACAAACATTGACTTACCTTGAGTGGGACTCGAACCTGGAATCCGGAATCCTAGCGGGTTGGTGTCGCGTCTGGTCGTCGGTCCATAGCCCTATCCACTGGGCCATCTGATACTTACCTGAAAACTGATCGCATTTTTATAATTTTATACCTTGGAATCAAAGGTATGGTCACGTGGTGGAACCGGTTCGGTCACGTGATGGAAACGGATCTTTTCACGGTCCAAAATTTCTTCCAAAGTGACTATTTCCGGTGAAATTCGCATGAGGCCGGCAAAATGACTAAGTCCAGAGCGGACCACTGCCTCGGTCTTTAGCGGGAAATTGGCCCTAGATCCAACAGCCATAGTCAAGGGTGAAGAAAAAAGTCCAGAGCGGTCGGCTTCTTTGATCTTTAGAGAGAGCCGACATGCGCTACAAAATTCTGTACGGTCCGCTCCGGACTTAATTTTTCAATGTCCCCTGCCGTGGCCCGACCACGTAGACAAATAAGCGCTCCTATAGTATACGGTTCTGGTCGCGGCACTTAGCCATCCGACACCACTTTTCGCACTGAAACACATTACTTTAAAAAAACCACAAACCGCCGGCATTGGACTGCGATCAGAAACCGGGCAAGCCCGGCATCTCTCATACAGGATGTTTTACCCCTCAAACCTTATATTAATTGGCTTTGCGCAACCGGCAGTTGGCCAACATTTTTTTTAGTAAGCTCCGGGTGATACCCGGTCAGACAGAAGTGGTGGCGAATACGCACGAATCCAACCTTAGCCTGGCCACGGCACGAACCTTTTAAAAAAGTAGGCACTTTCCGCTGACCAAGTAAGCGGTTCGCTCTGGACCTCAGTTTCATTTTTGAAGTCTCCATGCGTTGCCCGCTTGGTGACTTTTCACTTGGCAGCGCCAGGCAATGTAAGTTGTTCCGGTTATCTTTCTAGTGTGGCACGTAGCTGGGCCACGCAGTTGATTTTCAATAACTAGTCCAGAGGCGGACCCGCTTCTTGGTCAGCGGTAAATCGCTCTAGATTATGAACCCCACTCTTGGTGAAAAGTCACCTAGCCGGGTGGCCCACGGCTGTGACTTTTAAAAATGAACTAAGTCCAAACAGACCGCCTCCTTTGTCAGCGGTAAATCGCTCTAGATTATGAACCAAACTCTTGGGGTGAAAGTCACGTAGCCGGGCACGGCATTCACGTAGCCGGGCCACGGCATGTCGACCATTTCAAAAATGAACTCAAGTCCAGAGGGACCGCTTATTTTGTCATAACGGTAAAAGCCGGGCCACTGCAGTGAAGTCGCCTCTCTTTGGGCACGGCAGCGAAAGACCGCTAAATGACCGTTCCTTGTAATCTAAACCAATACCAATATAAATATTTGTAAGGATTTGTTGTGCTTCGTGCAAATTTTGAGCCAAACTGTCATTTTTAGTGTTTTTGGCCAATTTCAAAGGGACGGACTTTGAATAAGACTCAATAAAAATAAATCGCAATGATGAACATTGTCCGGTGGTATTCAAAAACTGCCCCCCCATACTGTCCATATGTATGCATGTGGCTTTTACTCTTAAGGATATGGTGCGTCAACGTCATTGATATATGAATTAATTATATTTTGACCGTAACAGTTTTGGAGGCTAGCAACCTCAACAAAAGCTTTCATTATCAGCGTCTTTATATCATATGCAGGATTGGCTCAGCTCTCTTCAATACACTATTGTTGGGTTGCTTAGTATGTTCTGACAAACTTTTGAGCCAAAATTTCATTTTTAGTGTTTTGGCAAATTTAAAGGAACGACTTTGAATAAGGCGAATAAAAAAAATCGCCATGATAAAACATTCAGTTTGTCTGATGTTATTCACAAACTGAACCCATAATTTAAAAAACATAAATGTAACTTTAACACTTATGACCTGTACCATGTGTCCCAAAAAAAACGCACACTTGGTGGCAAAGCGCCCATAGGTTTTGAAAAGAAGCACGTGACTACTTATTTTTTTGTTGTAGGTAAGATGAGACTGTTAAAATAATTATCCCTGAAAAGTTCGTGAAAGTAGAGTCAAAATTATTTTTTAAGGATATGACCCCCAGAAATCAAGTAAACCGCAGTACCAATTTACCAAATTGAGCGCTATTAACTACAAATACTCCGACTGTCGTTTTTGTTTGTGCCCAAAACCACTATGAATCTTAAGTCCAACCACCATTTTCCCTTTTAAAAACTGGTGCTGCAACAAATATTAACAATATGAATGTTTCCATTGGTATATAGCTCAAAAGCAATGCATTTTAACACACACTTAAAAACATCGAATTAGGAATGTATGATGAACAAATATTGTGGGTCGGTATGTCAATGAACCAGTTCCCGTAGGATTTTGGTGCTAAAGTTGTTTTCTTGA
>JAMKCH010066280.1:0-19848 GCA_023653785.1 Ophioderma brevispina
TTATTTCTGATGTGTATTTCATACGTGCATATTGTAGATAGACGTTCTTAAGTCATGGCTTCTCCTAAGAAGAAACTTTGAAGAAGACTGCCAAGCCGCGAGCTCACCCTTCTTGTCCAGAGATGGTACACGAAGCAGTGAGTGCCTTGAAAGAGAACGAAGGGTCCTCTCTGCCCGCGAGCAAAAAGTATATCGCCGCAAACTACAAGTGCGACCGTGACAAGCGTAAAACACTCAAATAAAGAACGCTCTTCAAGTCCGGTGAGCCAGGGAACCCTGGTTGCAGGTCACAGGAAGGGTGCCAGTGGATCCTTCAAAATAGGCAACAAGAAATCTGAGGCAGAGAAAGAAAAGGCAAAACAGGCAAGGCATTAGCCGCAAGAAAGGCGTAGCAGAGAAGCAGAAGGAAAAAAGAGAGGCAGGCCAAGGCAAAGAAGGCCGCCAAAAGTTAAACGCCTAAAAAGGAATGAGTAAGGCTAGAAGGCGCCCAAGAAAACACCAAGGAAAAATACGAAAACTAAGAAGACGGGCAAGAAAGCCAGCAGAAAAGCGACGCCCAAAAAGACTGTAAAACCAAAAGAAGAAAGGCCGCATCAGCACCGACGAAGAAAGCCGCGAAGCCAAAGGAAGAAAGGGGCACCGAAGAAGAAGTAAAATTTTTTGCTTCAACCAACGGCTCTTTTCAGAGGCCACCAAATCTTCCAATGAGAAATGATGGTCCCGAGGTCGTGTAGTGATTCATTTACACAGAATCCCCCCCCCTCCCCAACTACATTGGCATTTTATATATTATTGATGTTAATATAGCCCAATACCTGTATATGAATAATGTTGATAGGCTAGGAAATGAAAATGAATGAATGTTTGTAAATGTCAGTGAATTATAGGTGTCAAAGGTTAAATTGATTATAAGAAGGATAACTGATCGTTACGGAATAAGGATTGAGATTTGGAGACACTATTCCATAAGGTTTAGATGTGTTTAAAAGTGACGAAATCATCAGATAGTGGAGAATAATCGGAACTTAAATGTGCATGTATGCAACACGATTATTAATTTATCAGGCAAAGACAATCTACTTTAGGAGGGCGTCTTGCGACCGTAGATTTGCAGAATATCAACTAATCCATGAAAAATAAGAATAAGAGTGAATGAAAATTCACGACACACGATAAATATATAAATTAATGGCCTATAAAGGGGGCTGTCTCTACATTATTATCCGTATGTGTTTGTAGAAAAGAGTTTTTGTTCTTTTTGTTCTGCTTTAAAAAAACTCCTTGCGGTTTCCCAATTTTCGTTAACCTCACTTGTACTTGGAATTTTGCTTAAGAAATCTGACTCTGGCGTGTGGCTGTGCTTTGTTTTACTAAAAACACTGCTGTCTCAAAATTGTCTTTGGCCTACAAAGATGGGTAAAATGAAATTTCTTAAGAGTCTCTTGATTGCATTCAATTGCCCTAAACCACAATATATATTTTATGATTACTTTTTGTGTATTTATTTATCTATCTCACATTTGCCTAATGATACGTAGTTAGTTTGAATGTCAACACAATCGTACTCTTTTTTTGGAAGTTGGGTTGCTCTGAAAAGAGCGTTTGTTTTTGCAAGCCATGAATCTTACTTGGCTTGGCGGTCTTTGGGGCGTAGCACCGCCCTGGATGTTGGGCACACAGTACATGAGATGACACCTTGAGCACTGGTGACACCGCTGAGGAGTTTGTTCAACTCTTCGTCACTTGCGGATGGCGAGTTGCAAGTGGCGAGGATTGATCTGGTCTTCTTATTGTCTCGAGCTGCGTTGCCGGCCAAACTTCAGAATTTCAGCAGCCAGAATTCCATGAAGTCTGCCAAGTATACCGGGGCCCCGGCACCAACGCGATCGGCATAATTGGCCTTGTTTTTTTTTTTTTTTTTTTTTTACGCAAGAAACGATTTGCACACGACCGACAGCGAATTGCAGCCCAGCTCTTGCGGCTCTGCTCTGGCCTAATAGCGCTTGCCTTTCCTCCTTTACCCACGGCCAGACATGATTAATTTTGAACTTGTACGATCAGACAGACCAAACTCAGGAATGAATGATGCTAAAGTCGGCGGCGATGGCAGCTCTGCTTATAAACCCGAAATCTAGGATCCCGGAATATTACAAAGCTACGCAACGGACCAATAAACGCACAGGTCGATAGACCTGAAGGTATTGTTGACCCGTCCGCGCCTTCTCTCAGGATCCCTAAAGTGGCAATACATGGGCATATAAAATATCTGCACGGTTCGCCTAACCCGTCACTTTGAGTTAGTATCTCAAACTGTACAATTGAAAAATGGGTCTCCTAAGGAAGTGGCAAAAGGTGCGAAGAAGGCAGGTATGGCCAAGGGCCGGCCAGCTGGTGCAGGAAGAAAGCGCAGACGCCGAAGGAAGATACGGCATCTATATCTACAAGTATTGAAGCAAGTGCGTCCCGATACTGGTATATCAAGCCGTGCCATGAGCATCATGAAAACAGTTTCGTCAACGCTATCTTCGAGCGTATGCGGCGAAGCTTCCCGGCTGTCCAGTTACAAAAAAGTAGGTCAACTAGCAGTAGCCGCGAGGTACAGAGTGCTGTTCGTCTGATTCTTCCCGGTGAGCGTGCCAAGCACGCGTGAGCGAAGGTACCAAGGCTGTCACCAAGTACCTACCTCACAAGTCGGTTGGGGGCCAGCATGTTAACAAACGGCTCTTTTCAGAGCCACCCCCGAGTATCTTCCAAAAAGAGATGTGGCTCAATGTTACAATTCTATCCCCAGAAATCGAACGAAAACAGCAAGAAACAAGTAGTCTAAAAAAGTATAAATTATGAAACGAGTATCGCGCGAAAAACAAATATAGACACAAAATACATACACGCCTGCATTGCTTTCAATTACCGTGTAAAGATGCAACGCAGACAGACAAAAAAATCAAGCAAATATAGTATGAACGTCATCGCCTCACAGTGTATAAACCAATACGCAGGCCAGATTAAAATACTGATATAAAAGTTAGAGAACTGTTGGCAATATGAGTAGTAAATTTCAGTATGAAGAAGTAAACATTATAGAGGAGAAGAAACAAAATCACCCACCACGCCCGTTTGCAAGGCAAACATCAACGGGAACAAGGAGTCGGGTAAACAGATTATAAACATCACAAATGGATTCGGCTTGTCAGAGTTTGTAAATAGGAGTCGTCATTCTTGTTTTCTTTTCTGTTGCTCTTCTTGGTGCACAAACAAACAAATGAGGCTAATATGGTAGCAATCTGCCTTGCAAGAAAAAAGAAGAAAACTCGATCCGTGCATGCTGCCTTGTGTCAATGCGAAAGAAAAAGAAAAATCTCGCTTTTAAATATGAACCATTTATGCTGTGATAACAGCTTTTAAGATTGTGCCCAGTTCAATATTATAACATAACGGTCCTAATTAATATGTTCTACTTCACTTGATTTTTTTTTTTTTTTTTTTTGATGTTTCTGGGAGATCTGCAAAGTGTAAAACCCTGAGATAAGTTGGGCGTGCATAAACAAGCTCTGTAATAAATTAATTTTAACGCTAACGTTGCGCTCTACTAAGTGCGTAGCGAATAATCATTATGGAGATGAGTTGCTGAAACGCCCTCTTCGACGTGAACAAAATCTCTCGTGAGTCCGCCAAAGAGAGGGTATGTAGCGGTCAACCGGTCAAGGTTATTTTATCGTCAATCGCTGAGTAAAGAAGAAAGTAATATGTCTGGGACGTGGCAAAGGCGGTAAAGTACTTGGAAGGGGAGCGCTAAAGCGTCACCGCAAGGTTTTGCGTGATAACATCAGGGTATAACTAACCCCTATTCGCCGTCTGCTCGTCGTGGTGGCGTTTTAAGCGATCTCCGGTCTCATCTACGAAGAGACGCGTGGTGTTTTGAAAGTCTTCCTTGAGTAAAAACGCGTCAGTCGTGATGCTGTCACATACTGCGCGCACGCTAAAAGGAAAACGTGTTCACTGCCAGGACGTTTGTGTATGCACTGAACGTCAAGGGTCGGCTCTGTCGGCTTTGGTGGTTAGGTGCTTAAAACCTGCAGTCAACCATATATATAAACGGCTCTTTTTAGAGCCCCCTATCTTCCAAACAAGAAATGACACCCGTGTTATAAGTCATAAAATTATACGAAAAGGAGTAGTAAGTACTTAATAACAAGTTTTGTAGCACACTGATTGATTAAACCTGTGTTTTAATCTGTAACATCAGAAAAAAGCGATTGCAGTACATGCTCAATCACTTTGTTTGCACAATATCACAACGGTGACATTAAAGAAGCAAAGCGTTGCTATCAAACAATAAAACTAAGATGATATTTCAATATATTCCTATGAAAAAGAATGTACAAACAACATCTTTAACAAGCAAAATGCGTAATATTCCCTATAGAACATTTCAGTTGACCAATTCCAAATGAACAGCATGCAGAAAACCAGGAAAATGAGCAAAAAAGAAAACACGAGAATAACACAAGCACGGGGAATACATAAAAGATGCATTATTTAAAGTTGTCGAATTGAGTATTAACTTTTAAGCGAACATGGATTATAAACAATTTAATAAATTATGAAACTGTGGGTGCTAAATGAACTACGTAGTGTGTGAGTTTTGCCAAATGCCTATATGTGGATTTTATTACCAAAGTGTCTCCTTAACGTACGGATTATAGGGTATTTGTCATTTTAATCTCGATTTATGTTGTGAGATGACAACCAACTAATAAAGTCTGAAGCTCCACTCTCGACAAGTACCCCTCTGAAAGGAATGTAGTTCCCTACTATTTTGTTTCGCCTAAAATTACCAACTGCTGGCCGCCTTTTCTAACGTATATTCACTGCGAAATCCACAGCTTTCATTTGACATCAATTTTACTTTCTAAGTCCAAATAGTCTACAAGATATCGAATAAAACATGTTGGCGCATTGCTTTTGGGGTTTTTTTTTAAAGAGTTTTAGTAAACTCCTTAGTAAAGTACTTTATACTGAAATGTAAAATATAAACCTATTTTCCGTGCAAACAGTTTTGATAGCGTAATTTGCAATCTCGCCATGGACCTTGCAGCGCCACCCTTGAAGGTACTTATCGATCCGCTCTAAGTCGACAAATCACAACCCGTGCTCAAGAAGGTTGGCCAACGAGGCGTATATATAAATAGAGCGCAGATCACTGCGAAAAATTCATTCATTCATCCCTTCCTTCAGTTGAAATAATTTTGAAAATGGCTCTACAACAGACATCTCGTAAGTCTACCGGAGGAAAAGGCTCCTCCAAGCAGTTGGCTACCAAAGCGGCCAGAAAACAGCTCCAGCTACCGCTGGCGTGAAGAAACCTCAACGTTACAGCACCTGGTACCGTCTCTCTACGTGAGATTCGCCGTTACCAAAGAGTACGGAGCTCCTCATACGCAGTTACCCTTCCAGCGGCTGGTTCGGTGAAATTGCTCAATACTTTAAGACCGAACTGCGCCTTCAAAGCTCTGCCGTATGGCCCCTTCAGGAAGCCAGCGAAGCCTACCTTGTCGGTCGTTTTCGAAGACACAAACTTTTGCGCCATCCACTCCAAACGTGTCACATCATGTGCCTAAAGGACATCCAGCTAGCACGCAGCATCCGTGGCGAACGGGCAAGGGATTCCCAGCAAACCAACGGCCTTTTCAGAGTCCACCACAACTTCCAAGAGAGATAAATATTCGGTGTCATTGTATGTCCCCCCCACCCTCCAATAATCAATGCGAAAGGAAAACAAGCACATACATAAAACGACAGAAAGTCATTAACTTAGCTAGTGTCAAATACCTGGTTTTTGTGTCATCTATGATTTGGTATCATATGAACATGTTTCTGAATGAAAATAAAGTGAATCTGAAATTAAACGCTAAATGGTGCGTGGCTCCCTATACATAACGTGGTAAACGGGTAGAAAAAGGCCAAATTGTGACAAGCTCATTACGTTCCTTGGTATTCAAATTGAAATACAAGCATATGACAAACAAAAACAAACAATCATTGGGGGAAATTTGTGTAAACGAAGTAAAGAACATGCTGGAAAGATAAGAGCTTAAATCACGTTCCTTGATGGTACCACATGCTATCGGCCAATGGAAATCGGGTTTTATGTATTTTGCATAGTCGGTCCGGCACGATTGGCGGTGTTTCATTACGCGACGCCTCTCTGTGAACTTTAAAAATTGCTTTGGATCTCTTCTTTTGGAGCGACCGAGCTTCTTCCCTTTGTAGATGATGGTTGCGAACTTAAAATCAACAGCATTCATCATGAAAATATCTTGCAGGCGTTATGGAGGAAGCAAAAAGTAGGAAAACTAGAACACATTACGCATTTTATAATATTAAATTATAATTTGTGGTTTTATTCATTCCCACCACAACGCACAGCAGAAAAAAAAATACCGAGACGAGTACCGCTAGAAATGTAAGCTTGCCCGACTTCACTTGTGACTATATCGTTTGGATGAAAAAAAAAATACATGTTTGGCAAAAAAAATGTCATTTTGATGAGCCATGACGCACAACTTAACTTGTTTGGAAATGGGATTTAAATAAACAGCTACGACGAATCCGGTTGATATTCACACACGTCCCAAAACAGGTTGAAAGCCGAACCGCGCCGACGGTCGGGGGTTTTTTCTGATTTGTATTTCCTACGTGCATATAGTAGATAGACGTTCGTAAATCATGGCTTCTACTAAGAGACAACTTTGAAGAAGACTGCCAAGCCGCGAGCTCACCCGTCTTTGGTCCAGAGATGGTACATGAAGCTGTGAGTGCTTGAAAGAGAAGAATGGGTTCCTCCCTGCCAGCGATCAAAAAGTATACATATCGCCGTCAAGCCGCCACTACAAGTGCGACGTGACAGCTTAAACAACTCACATCAAGAAACGCTCTCAAGTCCGCGTGGTAGCCAAGGGAACCCTGGTGCAGTTCACAGGGAAGGGTGCCAGTGGATCTTTCAAAATAGGCAACAAGAATCTTGATGCAGAGAAAGAAATGCAAAAAAGGCAAAGGCATTAGCCCGCAAGAAGGCAGTAGCAGAGAAGCAGAATGAAAAAGAGATGCAGCCAATGCAAGAAGCCGCAAAGTTAAAAGCTAAAAATGAAGCAGCTAAGAAAAGGCTAAGAAGGCTCCCAGAAAACAACCAAGAAAACCCTACGAAACCTAAGAACCGGTCAAAAAAGCCAGCAAGAAAGCGACGCCCAAAAAGACTGTAAAACCAAAGGAGAAGGCAGCAAGCCAACCGACGAAAAAGCCCGGAAGCCAAAGAAAGCCGGCACCGAAAGAATTAAAATTTTGCTTCAAACCAAACGGCTCATTTTTCACAGCCAACCAAAATCTAATCTTCCAAAATGAGAATATGCCCCGGGTGTCTTGTAGTGTTCATTTCCACAGAATCCCCCCCCCTCCCCACCTACATTTTGCATTTATATATTATCTGATGTTACTATAGCCCCATACCTGTAATATGAATATGTGATTGACTAGGAAATGAAAATGAATGAATTTTTTGAATGTCGTTTCGTTGAATTAGGTGTAAAATGGTTTAAATTGATTATAGCATGGATTACTGATGTTTAACGAAATAAGGATGAGATTTGGAGACAATTATTCCCATAATGTTTATATGTGTTAAAAGTACGTAATCATCATATAGTGGAAGAATACTCGGAACTTAAATGTGCATGTATTCAACACAGATTTTAATTTTAATTCCGCAAAAGCAATATAATTTAGGAGGGCGTCTTTGCGACCGTTAGATTTGTGCAATATCAATCAATCCATGAAAATAAATATACGAGTGAATGAAAAAATTCACGACCCCGATAAAATATATAAATTACTGGCCTATAAATGGGGCTTCTACCATATAGTTCGTCTGTGTTTGTATAAAATATTATTTTTTTGTTCTTTTTGTTCTCTTAAAACTCCTTGTGGGCGTTTTCCCATTTTCGTTTAATCCTAACTACTTCACTTGTACTTGTGTAATTTTGCTTAATAATCTGACTCGGCGTCGGTGGCTGTGCCTTTGGTTTTTAACTTAAAACAGGCTATCTTGTAAAAATTGTCTGGCCTACCTACTTGTAAAATGTACATCTCTTTCAAGAGTCCGTCTTTGATTGGCTATTTCATTCCTAAACCCACCACACTACTTTTTATGAGTATACTTTTGTTTTATTTATTTATCTTCTCACATTTGCTAATGATTACGTATGTTATTTTGAATGTCAACACATCGTACCTCTTTTTGGAAGTTTGGTTGGGCTCTGAAAAGAGCCGTTTTGTTTTTGAAGCCATGATCTTACGTTGTCCGTGTGGCGGTCTTTTTTGGGGAGTATCCAACACACCGCCTGGAATTTTGGCAGTACAACACCTTGAGCAATGGTGACACCGCTGAGGAGTTTGTTTCAACTCGTCGTCAGTTGCGGATGGCGAGTTGCAACGTGGCGAGGATTGATCCTAGTCTTCTTATTGTCTCGAGCGGCGTTGCCGGCCAACTCCAGCATTTCACAGCCATCCAGATATTCATAATCGGCTGCCAAGTATACAGGGGCCCCGGCACCACAAAAACCAACGCGCTCAGCATAATTGCCTTTGCGCAAAAAACGATGCACACTACCGACGGAAAATTGTCAAGCCCAGCTCTTGCGGCTCTTCTTCTTGGCCTTAGCTCTGCGCCTTTCCTCCTTTAACCACGTCCCGAGACATGATTAATTTTGAATTTTGTTACGATCTAGAACAGACCAAACTCATAGATGACTGATTGTCTAAAGCGGCGGCGATCTGCTTATAAAACCCTTCACGCCTAGATCCCGTAATATGAAAATGCTCGCAACGGACCAATTCACGCACAGGTCGAATAGACCGTGAAGGTTATTGTTTGAACCGTCCGCGCTAACTCTCTCAGGACCCCTAATTTGCATACATGGTCAGATAAATATCTGCACGGTTCGCCTCACCCGTCACTTTGAGTTAGTTCTCAAACTGGACCATTGAAACAATGGGTCCTAAAGTAAGTGGAAAGGTGCGAAGAAGGCAGGTATGGCCAATGGCCCAGTCCCAGCTGATCAGGAAGAGCGCAGAAGCCGAAAGGAAAGCTACGATCTATATCTACAAGGTATTGAAGCAAATGCATCCCGATACTGGTATACCAAGCCGTGCCATGAGCAGCATGAACAGTTTCGTCGTCAACGATATCCTCGAGCGTATTGCCGGCGAGCTTCCCGCTGTTCAGTTACAACAAAAGGTCCAACTATCCAGTAGCCAGCGAGGTACAGACTGCTGTTTCGGGGGTTCTGATTCCTTCATCTTCCCTCCCGGTGAAGCTTGCCAATCACAGCCGTGAGCGAGTCCAAACCAAGGCTGTCAAACCAAGTACACTACCTAAACCGCCAAGTAGGTTTGGGGCATAGCATGTTAACAAACGGCTTTTTTCAACCACCCTAATCTTCCAAAGAGATGTTGCTCACTGTACAATCTATCCCCGAAATAAAAACGAAAACAGCAAGAAACAGTAGTCGAAATAGTATAAATATGAACGCAGTTATCGCGAAAAAACAATAATAGACACAAATAAACATACAACACGCCTGCGTTGCTTCATTACCGTGTAAAGAGCACGCAGACAGACAAAACTCAGCAAATATATTATACGTCATCGCCTCATCAGTGTATAACAATACGCATGCCAGATTAAAATAATGATATAAAAGTTAGATGAAATGTTGGCAATATAGAATAAACTTATATGAAGAAGTTAACAATATAAGAGGAGAAACAAAATCACACCCGACGTTTGCAAGGAAAACAATTCAACGGGAAAGAGTCGGTACAGATATAACCACCAATAGGATTCGACTTGTCAGAGTTGTAAATAAGTAAGTCGGCCATTCTTGTTTTCTTTCTTTTTCTTTGTTTGCCTCTTCTTGTTTTTCCAACCAACAATGAGGCTAATATTGGTAGCCAATCTTTGAAGAAAAAAACAAACCTCGATGCGTGCATGCTGGCCTTGTGTCACTTTGCTAGAAAATCTCGCTTAAAATGAAACACCATTTATTGCTGTGATAAAGCTTTTTAAAGATTTGCCCAAGTTAATATTATTAACATAACATTTCCTCATAAATAAATAATTCTAATTCACTATGTGATTTTTTTTTTTTTTTTTTTGATGTTTTCTGGGCGATCTTCAAAGTGTAAAAACTGATAGAAGTTGGGCGTGCATAAAAAAGCTCGGTACTAAATTAAATTTTATAAACGCTAACGTTTGCGCCTCTACTAAGGGCGTAAGCGAATATCAATTATGTAGATATTGCTGAACGACCTCTTCTCGACGTGTACAAAATCTCTCGGAGGTCCGCAAAGAGAAGGGTCTATAGCGGTTCAAGCCGGAAGCCTGTTAGGTTATTATCGTCATCGCTGAGTAAAAGAAAGTAAATGTCTGGACGTGGCAAAGTCGGAAAATGACCTTGGAAAGGGCGGAGGCGCTAAGCGTCACCGCAAAGTTTTGCGTATAACCTCCAGGGTATAACTAAACCAAAACAGCTATTCGCCGTCTGGCCCGTCGTGGTGGCGTTACAAGAAAAGCGAATCTCCGTTCCGCATCTACGAAGCGACTCTCTTGGTGTTTTGAAAGTCTTCCTTGAGAACGTCATTCGTGATGCTATCACATACTGCAGCAGCTAAAAGGAAACGGCACTGGCCATGGACGTTGTGTATTCACTGAACGTCATGGGTCGCACTTCTGTACGGCTTTTGTGGTTAGGTGCTTTAAACCTGCAGTCAACATAATATATAAACGCGACGGCGCGTTTCAGAGCCACCTATCTTCAAAAAAAGAGAAATGAAACCCCCGTGTTCTAAGTCATAAAAGTGGTACGAACATGAGAGATACTTAATACAAGTTTTGTAGCAACACTGATTAGATGTAAACCTGTGTTTTAATACTCTAACATAAGAAATAAGCGAATGCAGTAACATGCTCAATCAAATTTTGTTTGAACTAGATCACCACGGTACATTTACAAGAAGCAAAGGCTTGCTGCAAACAAACAAAACTAAAATGCTATTTTGCAAATATTCATATGAAAAAAGAATTACGAAACAACAATTTTTTAACAAGCAATGCCGTAATATGTCCCTATAAAAACGATTTCAGTTGACCTATATCCATGAACAGCAAAAAAAAACCAGGAAAATTAGCAAAAGAAAAACACGAGAATAACAAAACGCAAACGGGGAATACATAAATAGATAGGCAATTAATTTTAAAGGTTGGCTAAATTGAGTTATAACTTTTAATCGAAACCTGGATTATAACAATTTATAAATAATTATGACTGTGGTGCTAATGTAACTACGTAAAGTGTCTGAGTTTGCAAATGGCCTATATGTTTGGAATTTTTATACAAAGTTTGTTTCTCCTCCATTAACGTACGGATAATTGGTATTGTCATTTATCTCGATTTATGTTTGAGATGACACCAAATAAATAAGTCTGAAACTCCACTCTCGCCAAGTACCCTGCAAGGCATGTAGTTCCCTACGTTTTGGTTTCGCTAAAATTACCAAATCGCCGCTTTTTCTACCCTCATAATCATGCAAAATTCACAGCTTTCATTTGACATCAATTTTTACCCTTCTAGCTAAGTCCAAATAGTCGACAAGAATAATCGAATAAAAACTGTTGGCTCATTGCTTTTTTTTTTTTTGTTTTTTAAATAATGTTACTTAGTAACCTCCTTAGTAAAGTACTTATCTGGAATGTAAATATACACATATTTTCCGTGCAAACAGTGTTTGATAGTAATATTGCATCTCGCCATTGACCAATTGCAAGCGGCGCCACCCTTGAAGGTACTTATCGATCCGCTCTAATCACCAATCACAACCCGTGCTCAAGAAGCGTTGGCCCAACAGGCCCGTATATAATAAGGAGCGCCGATACTGCGAAAAATTCATTCATTCATATCCGTTCATTCAATTTTGAATATATTTTTAAAATGGCTCGTACAAAACAGACAGCTCGTAAGGCTACCGGAGGAAAGGCTCCTCGCAAGAAGTTGGCTACCAAAGCGGCCTCGAAAATCATCTCCAGCTACCGGTGGCGTGAAGAAACCATCGTTCCAACAGATTGTACCGTCGCTCTACTACTACGTGAGATTCGCGTTACCAAAAGTACGAGCTCCTCATACGCAAGTTAACCTTCCAGGGGGGGAAGGTCTGCTGGTTCGTGAAATGGCTCAGACTTTAAGACCGAACTGGCGCGTGCAAAGCTCTGCCGTATGGCCCTTCAGGAAGCCAGCGAAGCCCACCTTGTCGGTCTTTTCGATGACACAAACTTGTGCTGCGCCATCCACGCCAAACGTCACCTCATGCCTAAGGACATTCAGCTATCACGCCGCATCCGTGGCGAAGGGGCATAGTGGAATTGCCAAGCCAAACAAACGGCCTCTTTTCAGAGCCAACCAACACTTCCAAAGAGAGATAAATAGTCCCGGTGTCATTGTATCCCCCCCCCCTCCAATAATCATGCGAAAAGAAAACCAGCCATACATACAACGACCGAACAGAAGTCATTAACTTACTAGTGTCTAAATACTTTTATTGTGTCCATCTATGATTTGTATCATATGAACATGTTCTTGAATGAAAATAAAAGGTGAATCTGAAATGAAACGATGAAAAGGTGCCGTGGGTCTCCTATTCATAAACGGGGTAAACGGAGTAGAAAAGGCCAAATTGTGAAAAGCCCATTACGTTCCTTGGTATTCAAATTGAAAATAAACAGCATATGCCAAAAACAAAACAAACATAATGGGGAAATGTGAACGAAGTAAAGAAAATGCTGGAAAGATAAGAGCTTAGATCAACGTTCATTGATGGTACACATGCTACCGCAATGATCGGGTGGTATGTATTTTGCATAGTCGGCACGATTGGCGTGTTTCATTACTCCTCTCTTGTGAACTTTAAAAATTGCTTTGATCGCTTCTTTTGGAGCGACTCGAGCTTCTCTTTTGTAGATGATGGTTGCGACCTTGAAAATCAAAGCACCCCCCCCCCCCCCTTTCTAATGAAATATCTTGCAGCGTTACTGAGCAAAAAGTAGGAAAACTAAGAACACATTACGCATTTTATAATATTAAATTATAATTTCGTGGTTTTATTCAGTCACAGCAGAAAAAAAAAATACCGAGAAGAGTACCCCTAGAAATGTTAGCTTGCCCGACCTCCACTTGTGACTGTATCGTTGTGGATGAAAAAAAAATTACATGTTTGCAAAGAAAAATGTCATTGTGATGAGCCATGAAGCACAACTTAACTTGTTGTGGAATGGGATGTAAATAAACAGCTACGACGAAAATCCAGGTGATCACAACACGTTCCGCAAAACGGTTGAAAGCCGAACCGCGCTGACGGTCGGGGTTATTTCTGATTTGTATTTCATACGTGCATATAGTAGATAGACGATCGTAAGTCATGGCTTCTCCTAAGAAGAAACTTTGAAGAAGACTGCCACGCCGCGAGCTCACCCGTCTTGTCCAGAGTTGGTACACGAAGCTGTGAGTGCCCTGAAAGAGAAGAATGGGTTCCTCTCTGCCAGCGATCCAAAAGTGATCGCCGCCAACTTACAAGGCGACGTGACAAGCTTAACACTCACATCAAGAACTCTCTCAAGTCCGGTGTAGCCAAGGGAACCCTGTTGCATGTCACAGTTAATGGTGCATTTGGAAATCCGTCAAAATAAGTCCACCAAGATCTGAATCAGAAAAGAAAGGCAAAAAAGCAAGCATTAGCCCTCATCAAGTCAGTAGCAGAGAAGCAGAAGGAAAAAGAGAGGCAGCAGGCAAAGAAGGCCGCAAGTTAAAGCTAAAAAGGAAGCAGCTAAGGCTAAGAAGGCGCCCAAGAAAAACAACCAAGAAACTAGAAACTCTAATAGACTTCAAGAAAGCCAGCAAGAAAGCACGCCAAAAGACTTTAAAACCATGAAGAAGGAGCACCGACGAAGAACGCGAAGCCCCTAGAAAGCGGCCCCGAAGAAGAAGTAAATTTTCTTCAACCAAACGGCTCTTTTCAGAGCCACCTAATCTTCCAAAATGAGAATATGGTCCCGGGTGTCTTGTAGTGTTCATTTACACAGAATCCCCCTCCCCCTCCCCACCTTACATTTGCATTTATATATTATCTGATGTTACTATAGCACAATACCTGATAGAATCATGTTGATGGGCTAGGTATGAAATGTGAATGAATGTTTGTAAAATGTTCGTGACAAATAGGTGTAAAATGGGTAAATTGATTTGCAGGGATACTGTAGTTTACGAAATAAGGATGAGATTTTGGAAACAATTTCCTAATGTTAGATGTGTTTTAAAGTACGTAATCATCGAAGTGGAGAATAATCCGAACTGAAATGTGCAGTATGCAACAAGATTTTAATTTATTCAGCAAAAAGACAATATAACTTTAGGAGGGCGTCTTTGCAACCGTTATATTTGCAGAATATCACCTAAACCAAGAAAATAAATAATAAGAGTTAATGAAAAATACGACACACGTAATATCTAAATTACTTACTTACTGGCCAAATATAAATGGAGCTGTCTACATTATAGTCCGTCTGTGTTTGTATAAACTATGTTTTTGTTCTTGTTTTGTTCTTCTTAACTCCTTGCGTTTTCCCCAATGTTCGTTTTACTTCACTTGTACTTGCGGTAAGTTTGCTTAATAAATCTGACCCTGGCGTCGTGGCTGTTGCTTTGTCTTACTAAAAAACTGCTTGTCAAATTGCTGGCTTACCTCGTGTAAAATGTACATTTCTTTAGAGTCTTCTTGATTGGCTATTTCATTGCCTAACCCACTATCCTATATTTTATGATTACTTTTGTTTAATTTATTCTTTATCTCACTTTTGCCTCATGATTCCGTAGTCAGTTTGATTTTCAACACAATCGTACTCTTCTTTTTGGAAGTTTTGGGTGGCCCTGAAAAGAGCCGTTTGTTTTGAAAGCCATGGTCTTACATGGCCTTGGCGGTCTTTTTGGGAGTAGCACCGCCTGTATATTGGGCAGTACACCAACCTGGGCAATGGTGACACCGCTGAGGCGTTTGTTCAACTCTTCGTCATTGCGAAGGCGAGTTGCAAGTGGCGCGGATGATCCTGGCCTTCTTATTGTCTCGAGCTGCGTTGCCGGCCAATCCAGAATTTCATCAGCGCCAGATATTCCAATACTTCTGCCAGTTACAGGGGCCCCGGCACCACGCGCTCTGCATAATTGCCTTTGCGCAAGAATCGATGCACACGACCGACGGGAAATTGCAGCTCAGCTCTTGCGGATCTGCTCTTGGCCTTAGCTTTTGCCTTTTTCCTCCTTTACCACACGTCCAGACATGATTAATTTGAATTTGTACGATCAGACAGACCAAAACTCAGATAATGAATGATTGCTAAATCAGCGGCGCCGCTTATAAACCCTCACTCCTATGATCCCGGAATATTACAATGCTAAAAAAAAACGCAACGGCCATCAACGCCACAGGTCGCTAGACCGTGAAGGTATTGTTTGACCGTAGTCCGCGCTACTCTCTCAGGATCCCTAATTTGCATACATGGTCAGATAAATATCTGCACGGTTCGCCCTTAACCCGTCACTTTGAGTTAGTATCTCAAACGGTACTTGAACATTGGGTCCTAAAGGAAGTGGAAAAGATGCGAAGAAGCAGTATGGCCAAGGGCCGGCCAGCTGGAGCAGGAAATAAGCGCAACGCCGAAAGGAAAGCTACGGCATCTCTATCTACAAGGTATTGAAACAAGTGCATCCCGATACTGTTATATCAAACAAGCTGGCCATGAGCATCATGAACATTTTCGTCCACGAATATTCTTCGAGCGATTGCCGGCGAAGCTTCCCGGCTGTCCAGTTTACAAAACAAAAGGTCAACTATCAGTAGCCGCGAGGTGCAGACTGCTTTGTTCGTTCTGATTCTTCCTGGTGAATTTGCCAAGCACGCCGTGAGCGAAGTACTAAGGCTGCCAACCAAGTACACTACCTCCAGTAGTTTGGGCATCATTTTAACAAACGGCTCTTTTCAGAGCCCCCCTATCTTCCAAAAAGAGATGTTTGCTCAATGTTACAATTTTGTCCCCAGAAATCGAAACGAAAAAGCAAGAAACAATTATGTCTAATAAGTATAATTATGAACAAGTTATCACAAAACAAATATAGACACAAAATACCTCCACGCCTGCGTTGCTTTCAATTACCGTGTCGAGCAACTGCAGACAGAGACCAAATCAAGCAAATAATATTCTGAACGTCATCGCCTCAAGCATGTATAACAATACGCGGGCCAAGATTAAAATAATGGATATAAAAGTTAGAGGGAAATGGTTGGCAATTATGAGTAAACTTCAGTATGAGGAAGTAAACAATATAGAGCGAAACAAAATCACACCCGCCCGGTTTGCAAGGAAACAATTCACGGGAAAAGAGTCGGGTAACAGATATAACACACAAATAGGATCGACTTGGCAGAGTTGTACAAATAGGAAGTCGCCATTCTTGTTTTTCTTTTCTTTGTTTGCCTCTTCTTGTTGTTCACAAACAAACAAATGAGCCTCATATTGGTAGCCAATCTGCCTTGCAAGAAAAAAAAAAAAAAACTCGATGCGTGCATGCTGCCTTGTGTCAATTGCGAAAGAAAAATCTCGCTTAAAATGAACCCATTTAATGCTGTGATAACAGCTTTTAAGATTTTGCCCAAGTTCAATATTATTAACATAACATGTGATCATTAATATGTTTTTACTTCACTTGATTTTTTTTTTTTTTTTGATGTTTCTGGGCGATCTGCAAAGTGTAAAACCTGAGAGAAGTTTGGCGTGCATAAACAAGCTCTGTACTAAATTAAATTTAACGCTAACGTTGCGCTCTACTAAGGGCGTAGCGAATATCATTATGGAGAGGAGTTGCTGAAACGCCCTTTTCGACGTGTACAAAATTTCTCGGAGGTCCGCAAAGAGAGGGTATATAGCGTTCAAGCCGGTCAAGGTTATTATCGTCAATCGCCCTAGGAAAGAGATAACAAAGTAATAATGTCGGGACGTGGCAAAGGCGGAAAAGGACTTGGAAAGGGAGGCGCTAAGCGTCACCGCAAATTTTTGCGTGATAACATCCAGGGTATAACTAAACCAGCTATTCGCCGTCTGGCTCGTCGTGGTGGCGTTAAGCGAAGCTCCGGTCTCATCTACGAAGAGACTCGTGGTGTTTTGAAAGTCTTCCTTGAGAACGTCATTCGTGATGCTGTCAAATACTGCGAGCACGCTAAAAGGAAAACGGTCACTGCCATGGACGTTGTGTATGCACTGAAACGTCAGGGTCGCACTCTGTACGGCTTTGGTGGTTAGGTGCTTTAAACCTGCAGTCAACCATATATATATAAACGGCTCTTTTCAGAGCCCCCCTATCTTCCAAAAAGAGAAATGACACCCGTGTTATAAGTCATAAAGTTATACGAAAATGAGTAGTAGTACTTAATAACAAGTTTTGTAGTAACACTGATTAGATGTAAACCTGTGTTTTAATACTGTAACATAAGAAATAAGCGAGAGCAGTAACATGCTCAATCAAATTTGTTTGAATATCTCACAACGGTTACATTACAGCGCCCCAAGCTTGACTGCAAACAATAAAACTAAAGATGATTTGCAATATATTCATATGAAAAAAGCATGTACAAAACAGCAATTTTAACAAGCAATGCGTATAATATGTCCCTATACGATTTCAGTTGACATATATCCAATGAACAGGCAGGAAAAACCAGGAAAAGGGCAAAGAAAACACGCGAATAACAAAAGCACGGGGACTACATAAAATATAGGCATTAATTTAAAAGGTTGCGAAAGTGAGTATTAACTTAACTTTTAATGCGAACATGGGATATAAACAATTTAATAATTATGAACCTGTGGTGCTAAATGTAACTAAGTAAAGTGTGTGAGTTTGCAAATGGCCTATATGTGGAATTTATATTACAAAAGTTTGTCTCCTTAACGTTTACGGATATATAGGGTATTGTCATTTTATATCGATTTATGTTGTGTGAGATGACACCAAATAAATCATTTAGTTGAAAACCCACTCTCGGACAAGTAACCATTCCCAAAGGCATGTAGTCCCTACGATTTTGTTTCGCGACAATTACCAAATCTGCCGCTTTTCACCTATATCAATGCAAAATTACCGCTTTATTTGAATCAATTGTACCCTTCTAAGTACCAAATAGTCGACAAGAGATCGAATAAAAATGTTGGCGCATTGACTTTTTTTTTTGCTTTTTTAAAGGATACTTAGTAAACTTCCTTAGTAAAAGTTACTTTATAATGAAATGTAAATATCAAAATATTTCCGTGGCAAACAGTGTTGGTTGATAGTAATATTGAAATCTCGCCTGGACCAATTTGCTAGCGCCATCTTGAAGGGTACTTATCGATCCGCTCTAAGTCGACAAATCACAACCCGTGCTCACGAAGCGTTGGCCAACGAGGCGTATATAAATAGAGCGCAGCATACTGCGAAAAGAAAAATGTTTCTTCATCCGTTCATTGCAGTTGAATATTTGAAAATGGCTCGTACAAAACAGACAGCTCGTAAGACTACCGGAGGAAAGGCTCCTCGCAATGAAGTTGGCTACCAAGCGGGCCTGAAAATCAGCTCCGGATACCGGTGGCGTGAAGAAACTCATCGTTACAGACCTGGTACCGTCGCTCTTCGTGAGATTCGCCGTTACCAGAAGAATACGGAGACTCCATACGCAAGTTACCCTTACAGCGGCGGTTCGTGAAATTGCTCACGACTTTAAGACCGAACTGCGCTTTCAAAGCGCTGCCGTAATGGCCCTTCAGGTAGCAAGCGAAGCCTACCTTGTCGGTCTTTCGAAGACACAAACTTGTGAGCCATCCACGCCAAAAGGTCACCACAGCATGCCTAAGGACATACAGCTAGCACGCCGCATCCGTGGCGAACGGGAATAGTGGAATTGCCCAGCCAAAAAACGGCTCTTTCGAGCCACCAAATTCCAAAGAGAGATAATAGTCGGTGTCATTGTCCCCCCCACTCCTCCAATAATCAATGCGCAAAGAAAAACAACAAATACATACAAACAACAAAAAAGTCATTAACGTACTAGTGTCTAAAATACTTGGTTATTGTGTATCTATGATTGTATTTGTATTCATATGAAATGTTCTGAAGAAACATAAATGAATTGAAATGAAACGATGAAATGGTGCCGTGGGTCTCCTAAACATAAACGGGGTAAACGGGTAAAAAAAGGCCAATTGTGAAAGCTCATTTACGTTTCCTGGTATTCAATTGAATTAATGCATATGACAAAAAAAACAAACAATACATGGGGGGGAAATGTATACACGGGGGAAGTAAAGAAAATGCTGGATAAGATGAAGAGGCTTAGATCAACGTTCATTTATGGTACACATGCTATCGCAATGGATCGGATTATATGTATTTTGCATTAGTCGGACACGATTGGCGTGTTCATTAGCCTCTCTTGTTGAGCTTTAAAATGCTTTGATCGCTTCTTTTGGAGCGACTCGAGCTTCTCTGTTGTAGATGATGGTTGCGAATTGAACTTCAAACAGCATTAATCAGAAATATTCTTGCAGTGTTAATGAGCAAAAAGTAGGAAAAACTAAGAATCACATTACGCATTTATAAGATTAAATATATTCGTGGTTTTTAGTCAGTCACAGCAGAAAAAAAAAATACCGGAAGAGTACCG
>JAMKCH010066281.1:0-17817 GCA_023653785.1 Ophioderma brevispina
ACCATCTTTACCATACAAGCTACATCCCAGAGAATTGTGTTAATTTTTGTGATGACCTTTGACCTTGAACAAATACTGGCTAGTACAACTACACTTAGTGGATCTCCCCACAATAACCTGCACTCAACAAACAGTAACTTGAACATATATAAGTTTTCAAATAAAACATTTTCAACTTTTGCTAATCTCTTGTGATACTGGCCACCAAGGTTTATGGGTTGGTCTCTGCAGCAAAAACCCTGAAGCAGATGAATCTTCACAACAACCAATCTAATGACAAAACACCACAGAAACTGTATCCTTGGATAAAAGCCACTGAGAACTGATTGCCCAGGTGGGCATCCTATTTTTATGCTACAATAAGCACCATCACCAAACACACAGAAACAAAGAGGCACTTGGTGCCAGACAGAATGTTAGTAGCACTTACCACCACTTACCCCAGCACACCCCATTGTATAAATATAAAAATACCCATTCAAATCTATCTAAGCCTATAGTTGTAAGCAAGCATCATCAGAGCTCGTCTTTTGGTGTGATGAGGTGTAGGTCCTTATTGCGTACTGGTTTGAAAGTAAGCAGTTTGCCATATTCCTTGAGGAGCTTCTTCCAGTAGCACTCCACGGTGTCCATTGTTAGATGGTTCCAGATGAAGTCACGGCCTCTGCAGAATCAAAATGTGTAGAAGATGTATGTTATACTCATGTACATGTATTACAGTTAAATATATTCTCATTCAAAAATTCAACAAAGTGATTATAATGTAGTAGCAGCAGCAGCAAAACCAAAGTTTTAAATCCGGTTTTGTCCACGTTAATGGGGGTGGCTGGATTCACCTCACATTCACAGCAATACTGCTGTGTGAGGATTTATTGGAGCAAAAGATAATTGACCGGATGTGCTGAATGGCCGCCATTAGCTCTCAAAATCCGACGCCCTTCTAGGTAGATCTTCTTTTTAGTTCTACCAGGGTAACCAGCTACCCTCCTCATCGGATTTCGTTAGAAACCCAATGGGGGTGACGGTTTAGCCGCCGACAACCCGGCTCTGGGACAGGTAGTACTGGTTACCAGGGTACCAGTAGCAGGCCCTCAAGAAAACCTGATCTGACCTGTGAAATGATATAATTACCTATCATAATGAAAATGAAAGATATAATTACCTATCAGCTATCTGTTTGACCACTTCTTCATTAGCTATGGCAAACTCTATCAGCTCCCTACAAGAATGAAAAGTACTACATGTTAGTAAAAATTGGTAGACAACTTAAATGAAGATTCACAGAATTTCATTAGTTCCTACCCTTAGATATGGAACTGGTCGTACAACATACCCAACATTATTATAAAGGTTAATACAGACCTGCCTTACTGTGTTTTATTTTATATGCATGGATCTGGCAACATTGCACGTGTCAGCAGGAAAGTCACGTAAGAAATGCTTTTTCCAGTGTAGCTGTAAGCATATGTGGCTGTCAGCATAAAACAATCAACATTGGGCTTCTTGTCACCCATGCTTTGATAGATTTCGATGTAACTTGGACAAATTGAGCATTAGGTAGTGGTTCATCTAGGGTTTATCTAAAGTGAGGTCAAAGGTCATTTAGGCTCATGAACATTTGCGGGCCAGTGACAGACCCTGACGAATGCCACTCCACAACTTACAAAGCTTGGATTTAGAAATCTAATCTTGACCACTTGCTTGTGACCACATATAAGCTCAAAACCACTGAAGTGCCCTGCTAATGACCCTACATAACCTTTGACCTTAAATTCCTAAAGATCCCACAAAGAGCCCCACCAAATTTAGGACCAAATACAATGGCGGATCCAGGATTTGAAAAATGTCAAAATTACCGGGGGGCTGAAAGGCTGTAAATGGTCCAAAATAGCTCAAAATGGGCTGATTTTGCAAGAATTTGCAGAATTACCGGGAGGCGCGCGCCCCCTCCGTCCCCTCCCTGGATCCGCGCCTGAAATACATTGTTAAGAATTTCAAAGTAAGGGTGATATTATATGCCGATGACTACGAGCTGCATGTCAGCTTAGACTACAACAAGCTCTAATGTGGATCAACAAACCTGACATTGTGAAGATCTTTAGAAACTGGTATATAATGCACCCATGGTTTAAGTGCAGGATAGAAGAATTCCAACCACTCGTCTCCTACATGAAATACAAGAGAGTTGCACAGAAACAGGTGCTTCAGACGAAAGCTGGCTGCTACACCACGAAAGTTGAATAAGAATCTGAAAAGAGAAGACGAAAAAATATACACTAAATGGCAATTGCATTTTACAAGAACCTATTAACCTAGGACTTGAACCTGGGATCTTTTGGCATAACAATACATTGTATGATGGACTAGTATTAACATTAATTTGACAGCCAGTGAGTACTAATTGCTGACAAGACTGGGATTTAAACATGCATCCTTTGTTTGCTGGTCCAATGCTCTTCCACTCTTGTTCACCTGTCAGACAAGGAAGATTGATGTTGTTTAGTTCTAAATCATAAATGTAACACTGTAATCAAGGGGACACTCATATTTTCAATGAAAAGTGCCATCCATTTTCAAACATTATTAGGCCCGTAATTATGGTGGCGACCTTTCATATATTGTTTCGTTCATATGAAAATTAGCGCCAACTTTACAGCATTAGAAGTCATCATAGCCATTGTAATGATAGTACAATGTTCTTTACTCCGATCACAGAGGATGAAGTAATTAAAGTTATCAATAATTTAAATGCTAAAAAAAGTCCAGGCCATGGTGGTATTCCAGCCATAATAATTAAAAAACTTGCCTGCAAATTAAGCAATCCTCTAACCATCATATACAACATGTCACTGACAACAGGCATAGTACCTGATCAACTTAAAAAAGCCAGAGTTATTCCCATTCATAAAAAAGATAGTAAAAATAATTTCACAAACTACAGGTCAATTTCTGTTCTTCCTGGATTTTCAAAAATTTTAGAGCGTCTTGTTTTTAACAGATGCATCTCATTTATAAACAAGCACAACATACTCTTTGAAAACCAATTTGGTTACCGTCCTAAACACTCAACAAGTATGGGTATAACTAAGCTTGTGCACAAAATTACTCAAGCTTCTAATAATAATCAAATAACTGCTGGTGTATTTTTGGACCTTTCCAAGGCATTTGATACCATAAATCATGATATCCTCTTAACTAAAATGCATCACTATGGCTTCAGAGGTATTGTCTTGGATTGGTTCAAAAATTACCTCACAAACAGAACACAGTTTGTTGACTACAATAGCCACAAATCTTCAACAAAATATATTGACACTGGTATGCCCCAAGGCTCTATTTTAGGACCCTTGGGATTTATCATTGCTATTTATGATGTTCCAAATGCTGCTCACGAATTGTCATTTATATTATATGCAGATGATACCAGTGCATTTACATCACATAATGATATTAATAAACTAAATACAATAATGATGGTATTCGTAACTGAACACCTGGTTAAAAAAGAAACAAACAAAGGGGGAAAAAAAAAAAAAAAAAAAAAAAAAAAAAAAAAAAAAAACAAGTCAAATAATTCCACTAAATCTTAAAAAAACTAACTACATGCTCTTTGGCACGCAAAAATAAAACAAATAAATAATGAACCATTTGAATATCTCTATCGATGATACAAAATAAATCTCAAGCTAATGCTTTAAATTTTTATGATTCCCCTGATTTGACCAAAACCGTACCTGGAAAAATCACATGAGGATTTAGGAAGAAATGCCGAGTAGTGTAATTGGTATCTATCTAAAGAAACACTTTCTTGCCCGAACTGCACTTCTATTACCTCACTAACACCTGGTTTCTCCACATACTATGCTATCAATGCCTGGCAAGTCTGAACAATGCTGGAATGGAGAAACTGCACATTCTACAAAGCGTGCACTGCGAGCAGTGAGCAATAGTGAATACAGAAGTGCATCTAATTCCTTTAGTTATGTACATACAATCACTAAAACTAATGATTGTGTGTAAACTTAATATTGGAACATTCAATGTACCAAATTTCAAGCAACAACTTGTATGCCCTCCACATTTGATAACATTTTTGTAACAAATTGCCAAAAACGCACACTTATTCTACAATACATCTTCAAACTTTCAAATACCCAATATTAAACTTGAATTTAGTTGTAAATCTATCTTATCTAATGGGTTAAACAATGGAACAACATCACCCAATGTTCCAGCACTCAAAAAAATCTACATTCTTTTAAGCTTAATTACAAAAAGTCAACTCATTTCAAATTTATACCCAAATGGAAATTGAGTCTTGGACTTGACAGGCCTTTACTTTGGCTTTCTTTCCAGTACTCTTCCACATCGTTATATTTCATGTATTCAATTAATTAACTTATCATGTATGTAAATCGTTTATACCGATGTATTTTGTGGGATAAAATAATGTTATAGCAAAAACCTTTTCCTACCCGCTTTCAAGTTCTCCAGTTGTATTTTATTGGAGTAAGTGAAGATTCTTTGGTTTCATAACAAATGTAGCTCCAGTACATTCATTAACATGACAGGATATCTGATGCACAAATATTCCGAACAAAAGTCAATCATGGGCTAATACCCTATCAGTTCACAAGTTGTTGCCATTTGTTGGTGACAGTGGATTAGTGACATGTCTTCACAAAGACCTACAAGCTATCAGACAATGATCCAACAAGGACAACAACACACACCCACTCATAGGGAGTAGGGTGGGGAGAGGGGGAGGGGCGGGAGCCATTAACTCAGCATCTTTAAATGCATCCCAATTTTCAAAAATCCACATGCTGCAGATGCATAGTAGCTCTCTACCTTTTAAGTATATTCTTTTTGTACTTTTTGTGTTCCACCAGCTATAGCTGGAGGACCACTTAGCAATCCGTTGTGCGTGTGAATGTGTGTATGTATGTGTGTGTGTGTCACTAAAATATTAAGTTTTTTAAAAATTGACCTCAATTGAAAAGTTGAAGTTCAATTGGAACCAAACTTGTGTCATAGGTGCACCATGGGATCTCTCATATGTTGATGAGGTCAAAGGTCATGTGCCGAGGTCAAAGGTCATGTGAGGTCAAGTTGAAAAATAGGCTAAAAATGTAAAATTGACCTCAATTGAAAAGTTGAAGTTCAATTGGAACCAAACTTGTGTCATAGGTGCACCATGGGATCCCTCATAATGATGAGGTCAAAGGTCATGTGCCGAGGTCAAAGGTCATGGAGCGGCCCCCACGATTCTATTCTTTGAACGATAGCGAGGCACGAAAGCCGAAATTCTAGTTTCTACTACAATGAAGTTAGAACTGAGGATAGGGTTTTTGAGTCCTAAGCAAGCTGTTTGGACTCCATTCCTTTCACTCTGTAGTTTTTTGGAAACACTTTTGACAGTGCGACTACTTAGTCTGGATATAAATGAGGACATGCAAGAGCTACTACCTCCGTAAAAATCAGAAAAATCCATTGCAGGAATCTTGCCATATAGGCCTACAAATGTCATGGTTTTTATGTTATAGCATGCTCTATATGCCCATTCTCAAGAGAGAGAGACGTGGTAAACTAGATTTTTAAAGAAAATCATATTTGCCCACAACGAAACTTAAAATTAGACAGGATGAAGTTAGTGGAATAATCTAAATTAGTAGTCAAAAGTGAGCCACTGTGATATCTTTTGTTTTATTCTGGTTTTGTCATAATAAATGAGACTTTCAAAGGGCTGGTCAGCTGCACACACCTGAGTAAACCAAATCGGAGTACCCTTGGAGCCTCTAAACCTCCTTAATGTCACTTGGTATGTTCAAAGAGGGTGGGGGGGGGGGAGCATAACTTATATCCTTAAATTATACACTTACTTGTACTTGCAATGATCTTCTAATGGCACTTCTTTGGCTGGGTCCCTGAACAGTGTATCCTAAATGGAAAGAGAAAAATACTGCAAGTTAAAACTTACAAAATACTTAAAAATTCATTGCGGTCCTCGGACCGCTAGTGTTGCCTGCCACGTGGTTGTGAATGATAGGCCTCATATGACCTTTGACCTGATATGTGAACCTGTGACCTTATAAACAATTGAGGGGTGGGTTTCATGTATATCATAAATCAAAGTTTGTGGTTTCCAATTAAATTCCAACTTTTCAATTGAGGTCAATTTTACATTTTCAGTTATCTTACAACTCGACATCACCTGACCTTTGACATTGGCATGGACCTTTGACCGTGGTATGTGAACTTTGATCTTGGCCTGGACCTTCTGATCTTGGTCATGTGACCTTGGACCTGGTATGTTAAAACGTTTTGACTTTGGTGTGTGAACGTGACCTTGGTGTGTGTGACCTTTGATCGGTATGTGACCTTTGACCTATCAACAAATGAGAGGATCCCATGTTGCACCTATGACTCGAGTTTGGTTTAAATCCATCAAAGTATGCAGATGTTACAGGCAAAATGTAATCCTTTTCCAACAGACAACAACAGATATCAACATCATCACAACAACAACATCATAACACCCAACAACAGTGGACAAAGTGAGGCCCTTTTGTCTTCATGCCTTAGGCAGGCAACACAAAAAAGGAGTATCTCCCATTTTCTTTTACCTACCACGCAAGCTCCTCTAAGCGACAGCACAATATAGGCACTGCAGAATGGTGAAAAGTATTGTTGCATTTTGGGTGAAAAGTACCAAATTTGGCACAGATGTAGTATTGATATGCTAACCAAATCTGGTCTAGGGGCCAACTTAATTTCCTTTCAACACTCAGTTTGCCGCCATTTTCAAAATCGGCCGCCCACCCTATAAAAATTAGGCATTAATTATGCAAATTGGTGTAAACTTTATTATACTTAGGTCAGTCAAACTTGGATTAACTTTTTAAATCAATGTTTCATGTTATTCATCAAAATCGTAGTTTAATTAAAATGGCTGTCACACATTGGGGCCTAAACCTTAAATTCAAGATGGCTGACCGCTCACAGAAAAAAGCTGCTTATTATGTAGTTTACGTGCAAACCATGGGTTCGTGATTTTCTTGGGCCCTCAACATCTCCAAACCTACATTTATTGTTGAAATGCATGAATGATATCAAATGGCCTTGCCAATATACAAAATGCCTGCAATAAAAATGACAGCTTTGTAACCTGATAGTTAAAGGTTAGCTATTGCTTTGATATGGTCATGGTAAATGACTAAGATTTAATCAAACATTCTAAAAATTAATTGGTGTCTTGGTATGGTTTTAAAACATTATAAATTTTTGTCTGTATTTACTAAACAACATGGCTGCCAATGTTCCAAATAGTGCCACTATAAATTCTAATAACATGCCCCTAAATGTACTGATGATTTTCTTGGCTCAAGTTGTACCATCACAGGTCCTATTGCCATTCTACCAGGGTAATCTTTTATGTGTGCCTGTGTTTCAATGTGTTGTAATTTCTAAGGACTGTTATCATATTCAAAACTAGCTGCTATGTCACTTTGTTAATATTATACAGAGTTATTAATTCATGATTACAATGGACGAAAATACCATAAAATGGATGTGGTCATGTGACGGATTATTTTAAAAATTACAAGTATTTTTGGATTGTTTAAGTCATTTCATTACTTCATTCATTCTTCATTTTGTTTTTCTGATAACTTGTAGAACCTCCATTCTGTAGCATGCATCCCTTCATAGTTTAAGAAGCTAGCGGTAGTTGTTCAGTTAGTGGATGATGGTGTAATAAATTCAGATATCAACAATCTAACTATCTATCTCCCAGACCCACCATGACAGGAAGCAGCCAATGGTGCTGCTCAAGGATACCAAGGGTCATGCTGCGTACTTTGGGCACATACGTGGGATTTTTGTTTTTCTGTAGCCCCTTGTTCAGCAGTCCAACCTCACTTTAAATCCGGCTAGATTTGGTACCGGAAGGAATTGCAGATTCACACCAGCACAAACTATTGCCAAAGACCCTAGGACCAGAGAACTCTTTGTCTCTGCTGATGATTCACACCTTCACCGTTGCACAAAGGAAAGAACACCGAATGGGAGCAAGCAAAATCTTCCCTGATGTGTAAAAAACTTTGACAAAACCGTGGAAACGAACCCTCCTTAAGAAGATAACCTTGAAAGAACTTGACAAAACAATTGAACGATTTGTTGACTATGTACAAAACAGAACAAGATCCGTTTGAGTTCATTCCACCTACCTCAGATTCACTGTATCAACACTCAACGAGCAGCCTATATAGGAAGGAAGTGCTGGGGGCCAAGCATTGCTTGCGAGTTCCAGAGCTACCCAGATTCAGCGGACTGGGGTCGGGAAATTGCAGCTTGACAGTCCTGTATGGACAACTGCCAGAGGCATAAAAGCATAATTAGCCAGGTCAAAATGCTGAATGTGGCTGTAATGTAAATTGATAGATTGTTTTGTGGGGGTACCAATGCCTGGCTGCTCACTGAAATTCTGCAAAGTCCTTGTCTGTGCATTTTGCTCCAACATTGGGCAGCACAGAATGAAGTCGGCAAAGGTCTTGTAGTTCATTGTCGCGCAACATTGGGCAGACCAAGTGATGTTCCATTGGTCTGTGGGCTGTTTCACAATCACAGGGTTGTGTTCTGATTCTGCTTCCACGTAGCACCACTTCTGCAAGGCAATCTTGAATTATCCGATTCTGGTTTGAACTCTGTTTGTGAAACATCACACTTCAGCCCATGAGGAAGTCAGCTCCAGGTGGGGATGATTATCAGGTTTTCAATACCCAATGAGTTACTTGGTTGATAGCCAGTCTTTCTTTCCACAGGCGACTCTCTTAAACTCCTTTGGAACTGTTGTCAAGGGGTTGGACTTGGCTTGAGAAACTCTCTCTGGATTGGAAGTTAGCAAGCTGTTCTCTGTACGACATAGGGTGTTTGACATTAGATATGGCTGGCAGCTACGTCTTGCATGCTCGCTAACACTACAAAAACAGATGTTTGGTGGGTAATTAAATTCCTGCTTAGGATGTATAAGTTGTCGGTTGACATTCTGTGATAACCTGGCAGGAGCATGTACTGCGGATCAAGCTTCTGGGCAGGAGTTGACCTTTCACATTACGGGTGAGCATACTATGCACATAAGTAGTCTAGGACAATGCCGTCGATTTAGGGTATGTGGCCATGGGGCGAGCACCCTCTGGCCCGAGTTGGGTTTGTTCAAGATGTTTTGCGTGAACATATTTACTCGTTTTCATGCTAGGGGTCTTTATAAGAGAGAGTGCGGCCAAGGTAACTCCTTGGTAGACAGGATCATCACAGGGCTCTAGGGGTCTTCCAGACAAGGTTAATTTAGATGAAGTTGGATTCGCGGCTTTGCGTAGATGGAAAGTACATATCTGGGTCGAATGGATTTTGCACCCGGCGCTCTAACCAACTGAGAGCTCAAGACTGGGTTGGAGAGGAGAGATAGATATCATATATACGTGTTAGGTTCGAAAAGGTGTATATTGCTTTCTAGCTTTCCTTGCGTGCTAGTAATACAGAGGTCGCTGGTCAATCGACCAGGCGCATCTTTTTGTTTTTTCAAACTGTGGCGCTGGCTATCTCCAGGCGAAAAGATTAATAAATATCCATCATTATCTAACTGGGAGACTAAGTAGTTATTAAAAAAATTAACAAAAACCAATATAAATTGTGTTAGTGTAAGTAAGAAATTACCAGTTCTGAGGCATCAGCCAGAAAAAGCGATGGACACCTTCGAAAATTAACATCTATAGATGATATCTGTCGCTCCTCTGCCAACACAGTCTTGATAGCTCAGTTGTTTAGAGCGCCGTGCTATTAAATACGGAGGTGCAGTTTAATCCGGCCAGGCGCACATGTTTTTTCAAAATTGTGTGGATGGATATCTCCAGAGAAAGATTAATAAAATTCCATCCGTGTTTGAAGTAGTTAAATTTCCACTTGGTTGGCTGTTGTAAAACATTTTCGGTTTGGCTGCTGTAGAGGTTTTCGACTCGAAGCTTTAGGATGGCAGACCATGCTTCTTGCTGTATGGTCATATAGCGTGGATCAATTAAGGTGTGGCCTGGGTTTTTGATCCCTTTTTTTTTCCTTGACACATTCCTTGGAAAGGGCCTGGTATGTTTCAGTTACAGCCTTTGCGTAGGAAATTTCCGGGCAGTATTATTCACTAGTTGGCAAATTTGTCATACTTATGGAGTTTTGGAGCAACTTCCTTTCACGTTTCTGTAGTTAAAGTACGCCTTAAAAAGGCACGTGTTTGGTATTACTGACGCAGCATTATTAGAGTTAGTGGAAACAGGATCCAGAACAATCTTACTACAACTTAGAGATTGTTTTGCCCAACAATAGCTATATAGTTGTAACTTCTCTTCAATTGTGCACTATAAATGATAGCGGCAGCTTAGGGTCGTTAAGGTGATTGGTAGGATGCGAATGTCTAACCATTATTCCACAGCTGTCCATCTTTATGGCTTAATTGTAGACCGTTGGGTATATGGTGGTGAAATCGCCAATAAGAAATGATGGTTTAGTGGATTACCGAAATGAATTGAGGGGTTGCTTGAATTACTGATGGAGGTTTGTTAACTGATATAATTATGACAGAGCGAGCTAAATGGTGGAGGCCTTGATGTTGTCAGCAGATAATGAGGTGCTTCTACAAACTTCTGAACTTTCTAAAAGTAGGGGCCTTGCGAGGTTTGGGCAGCCATTTGGCCAAATTATAATGGAAAAGAAAAGAAGCAATTTAACAACATACCTTAACCTCTGGTTCCTCTTAAGGTGATGTGAATCCTCCTTGAGGGAGTTAGTTATATAAGATTAAGAAAACATTATTTCTGATAATTCAAAGGATAAGCTTAATGACAAAATTAGCCGCCATTTTGGATTTCGCCGCCATTTTGGATTCAAGTCTTATCTGATAGTATTCTTAAGGTGATGTGAATTCTATCTTTTTTAATGCACATTGTTCCCCCAAAACAACCTTAGGGAAGCATAACAAGATCAAGAAAAACATTATTCTGGATAATCAAATGATATGCTTCAAATTCGTCTGCCATTCTGGATTTCTGATTTTGGATTCAATTTTGCTAATAGTCGACAATGGAATTACCAGTGGAGTGTCAACAAGGGTATTTCTGTTCTAAAAATGGCACGAAACACATCAAATTGAGTAATTGGATATATCAAAAACATAGAAAGCACGTTAAAAAACATGACATTTTAAAAGGGGCGGGCCACCATTTTGCATTTGGCGCCATCTTGGCACGGAAATTAATTTTGGCCTAGACCCGATTTCATTAGCATATCAAGAGCTACATCTGTGCCAAAACTTTGTACTTTTCACCAAATGCACAATAGGTTTTGATATCTTGCACCATCCTGCATGAATAATATACACCGAGTCATTGCCAAATGTCAAAATCCTACATGGTAAAGTCGCGAAGCACTACAGCTTCCGATTTTCCAAGCATGGTTCTGAGTGTACTGTGCATCACAAGGTAAGGATCATAAAGAGACAAGGAGAATAGTGGATCACGCCTCAGCACTTGTTCTTGAGCTCAAAAGACTGCTTTGGTTTCTGTCTTCTACCTGGGCTTTTTGGCCCTCCCTAGGAAAATCAAAGAAAAAGTTTTAAAAAAGAAATATGGCATTAAGCATTATAAAATGAAGTTTAATCATCACAGTAATTTTAAGCAAATCTTGGGCAACTTCATAACGATAGTAATTTTCATTTGGTTTTTGTGCATCAGATGTCACCTTGAAATTGTTTCTATTTTTCAATTATCTTTTTTTTCAATTTGTTAGTGTTTGATATTGGTGTGTCAATAGCTCCTCCGCATTGTCTATGATCAAATTCAAATTAAGATTCTTGCATATTTTCATGGAGTGGATATTGATGTGAGCATTTCAATCTTGGCCTATGTGAGGACTAGACCTTGTTGCCATTACAAAGATATATTGGAAGTTTAACGCACAGAAAATGCCGTAATAAACCGTGCATTGATGGAACGTGACTTTGAGTGTAATTTTAAAAAACTACCCAAAAAACTTACATAAATTATGATAATGTAATGAAGTAATTTTGATATTGTTCTTCTTAGAGTGTATGACGGATATTTAAGAACACGACGCAGTTGTTTGGCACTTGGGCTGCCTGCACAGAGCCACACAGTTCATGCGGGAGTATACTGACCAAATGCACTGGGCGCAGTCTTATCCGTTCATAGGCGAGGCGTTTTTGTCTGCCCACTACATCCAACTTTGTTTACATTGGACTCCCTGGACACATCCCATTTACCTAGTCCTATATGCAATTGTTACCAGGGGTAGGACACGATCTTATCGATTTGGGCATTGGGGATTTCCAAACGGTAATTTGGGGAACTGCTACGTGCATTTACTATGGTCGTCTCCGTCTCGGTGACATTACAAAATCACCTCTTAAAACCTTCGTTCAAAAGATCTCAGTAATATCATGATGACTTATGAAAAAAATTATTGACATCAAAATCCGTTGAGGTTAGTGGATTAACCTCGCTGCAAAACAGTGCAATATCCAATAACAGTCATTTAGATTTAAATATTCGTGACCAGGCCAAGCATTTAGTCAAGTCTGTGTGTGACCGTTCGATGTGCGTAAGAGCGCCCTCCTACCGTTAAGTCTTTGAATAAGACTAGTACACAGGTTTAATGCCGGAAGTTGATGATGTTCTGTTGCTGTTAGGTTGGCATGTCCTACCCCCCTGATTGTAACTGAATATCCAGGCATGGCAACTGTACATCTGTTACAGATTACGGCGGTCCGGTAAGTACGTATATCCTGTTTCTAGAATTGAAAAAAAAAGTTGGCGCAGCGTTTGAAAATTCTCAAGACTGGAATAATACCGAAATGCATTGTGGGAAAAGGGATGCGGCCCATAGCGTTTGCGTGTTAACTTTTCCGTGTTTGCGAGCACCTAAGTACCCGACAAAAACGTTCAATTTTCTCACTAGGTTCTATAGGTTCAGACCCAATTACGATACATATCCAAAACAAAACATAGTAACGGACCCTCTGATGCAAAAATCTCCATAGAACCCCTTCGTTTTCCAGAGATATTTGAGATTTAGTTTCATTTGCATGCATTCGCTATGACGGACTGATAACGTTAATCTCTCGCGCAGTACTAATTTAGATAATATCTTTCGAAGTCTGTGACACAGACTACACACTTTCCGGACCGCCGTAGTTACAGATGTACTATCTAATGACCCTCACAAATATTCCAGCTATATACCTAGCTCTCTGAGATTTCCTTGTCACTGCAATATCCGAACAAGAGTGACAAACATTATTTTGCTAATGACCCCTATTTGGCTGTGTCGGATATAATTAACAAATCTCTATCCAGAAAGCAGACTTATTTTCTTATCAAAGGAATCCTTGAAAGTATTCCGACCTGTGTGAGATATATTAATTGCCACTGACAAAGAAGATCTACCTGCAAGGGCGTCAGCTCTGGAGAGCTAATTGTGGCCATCCAGCACATGCTGCCTTGCATGTTGGGCACAGTTGCCCAAAGGCTTTGCCCACCGCCGAAAACTGTGGAATGACGTCAGGAAGGGCATCCGGTCAGTTATCTTTTGCTCCAATAAATCCTCACAAAGCAGTAGTGCTGAGTGCGAGGTGAATCTGGCCACGACCGTTTAGTAGGGACAAAACCGGATTTAAATCTTCAGTTTAATAAACTAACTGGACTATCTAGGCATACTGGCCAACATGCCTACTTGTGTTAATAACTCTCCTGATTCAACTTCCGTGCGATATAATCACTACTGCCCAGACACAGTGGTAGACCAGAGGGTGTATTGAGTCAATCCCATAATGCACCAGTTTTGGAAAATTTAACCTCAATAGGGTCATGTGATCCCACCAAAATCCTATTCTTAACACACAAAAACCCTGAATTTTTCACTCATTTTAGCACCAAAGCATCAATACTAAGGCAATTTTTAGCATGATCATGAAATGTGTTGTGGTCCTCTAACTTCTTGAACACTTTTTATCCCTAAGTACTGACATGCATTTTTTACAGAACAGTATAGGCATATTGCAATGCATTATGGGATTGTTTCAAAACACCCTCTGGTGGTAGACATACTTACTTGTCCAATGACTCCCTGAATAGATCCCATCTACCCAGTCCTGTAGGAAATAATGGCCAGACTGCTGGTCCTCCTTCCCAGAATGTCCAGGCAGGATACGTGATGTCATGGTGTTGACCTAGCACCTAGTAAATATCAAACAAAGGGCAGTTAATAGCAATCAAAAGATTATTAGGGTATATACGTAAAATACTTCCACGATGGTACCAACGCAGCACTCGTCATGAACGCATAATGGGAGCGTAGCCTGTGTTATCTGAGCCACTCTCAAGCACACACTGAGAGCCACGAGCAATAATCGGCCAATCAGAGTGTAGCAAAATCATTGCCTTGTTTACGCACATCATGTTCGATGCAGGGCAAATACTACGGAAGTATGTAACTGTGATGTATGTTCCTGATGTGAATGGTTGTTAAAGTGTCATTCTCATTACTCTTACTCATATCAGGTTACTTCACAGGTACTCCCCATGAGAATTGGGTTGGTGGTATTCTGAATATGGCATCAATTGCACTCAAACAAATTTGGATGAGATTTCAGATGTAGGAGTGTCATTTGTACATATATTAATCACATAAAAATATTTCTTTCATTTGATTGGTAGATACTATCTCACGGTGACATGAAATATTTGAGACTAGTTCCCCAAATTCAGAGGAGGCAAAATTTTCCCATAAAAAAGTTACTATTTCCCCATCAGGGGGAAATGGTCTGTTTTTTATGTACTTTTTCCCTGCATTGGTATCTTGCATCGCCGTGCCTCACAGTGATTGATCTGACCCGATCATCAACCCGACCTTTGCCACTTCGATCATAACGTCTGCTTGATATTTACGCGCTTACATTTAACCGCTGGGGCAATTTCACAGTTGAATTTTGTGGACTGCAAAATGCCAGACATCTCGATGCCGTAGTGAGTGCTACTACTGTAAAACAAATCAAATGTCTGGAGCTTTCGCGAAATTTTTACCATGACTAGGCTAAGGCTTAATGCCCCGGCTTGATGCATGAGTTTTTTTCAATAACAGAAATAGTTTTTATAGTTTATAGAAAACAAATAATTTACTTCCTATATTTGGTGAAATGGTTCAAAATACCTCCCCTCTGTGACTGGAGACGCGTGGGCCTATATTTTCCCTCGACCTTCGTCTGAAAATAGTAGGCCCCGGTCGCCAGTCACCTAGGCACCATTTCCCTCATGAGGCAGTCAATATTTGTATAATATTTACTTTATGGACCAAAGGGCTAGCATAGTCTCAGCAATACCCACTGCCTCCCCTATAAAAACAATTACCTTGCTAAAGGAAAGACTGGAACTGGATCCTGATAAGAAGGACTTTTTGGCCAATCTCTTGGTTTAGTTAGGAATTCCATATCTGGTAGCCTTTTGATAATTTTAAGAATGAAATGTTCCACCCCTGACCTGCAGAGTAAAGCAACAAAATACAATTTCACGGTTCCTCGGCTTTCACGCTCTCTATATTCATATAATATGACGCATGGGCCGTCTTACCAAGCAGGTTGACCTTTTAATTTGACCTTTTTGGTTGACGAGGGACACAGCAACATTCATCCATCCATACATCCAGTTTGACAGCTGAATGCAAAGTGGTCCTTCCAGCATAGCTGGGGCCCACAAAAAACACATAACCAATTATGACATTATAAGCCTTGTTCAAGGTGCTCTACAACTTCATTCATTAGTTCACACGTCTGATAAAAATAATGTCATCATATAAGGAGTGGAGCATATCTTCCTCCCTTAAACTAAAACAAATGGCAAGAATTCACTATCTAATTTGAGATCTCCAATTTCACCTGGCCTATGTTCCATGCTTCCATTCGCGAGTTCAATAAGTTCAACTCAGGCAGAGCGCCTTGTTCAGTCTGTCAGGCTTTTTCTACATTTTGCAAAAATTTGATGGAGTTTTATACAGGGAAGGTTAAAACCACAAAACAATGTAATCAAGGCTGTCGCTCTGAGTAGCACAACCACTGCACCTGACCACAACAGGTATTTGTGGTTTTATACCTAGTCTAGACTCGTAGGATCCTGGATCCAGCCAGTGTGCAAAACAGACCACCAGGCAATGTACCAATATTTTTATTTAATCTTTCTCTAAACAGGGTAATCCTAAAAATGCTAAAGCACTGATTTCAAACCTGAAAACACAATGTTCAAAATAATTGAGAATAAATGTTAGTTATGTAGTATAGTGTGAAAAATTAGCAGACAGCCTTAATCAAGGCTGTTATGACATAAGAATAGTGAATCTTCATATGTAGTGGTGATAATTCACAACAAAGCTGGTTTGTGAACCTATAGGTCCCCACTCTTAGTAATTAGCAATTGTGCGATAGATGTGCGTGGTTGCAGAATGTGTTTCTCATCAGAACATTATTTGCATTCAAATCACATCTTTATAAAGCAGCTTCATTCAATACTTTGGCCAGTGGGATGAATTCAGTATTCTGCCACCACATCCATCAACATGCAGTTTATTCCGCTGAGGCTGCCGAATTCATAGGGTGTGGCACAATACTAAATTCTTTCCTGGCCAGTTTCCTTACCTGGCTGGAAACATGCAGGCCGTGCCCCTGTATAGCCTATGGTTGATGATCTGATAGTGGGCTCCAAGCTGTCTCTCTCTTGCCTCTTCAACTTTTTCTTTGGAAATGCCACCTTTCAGCTTCCATATTTCTAAATCCTTTGTTATCAAACTGTAGAATAATAAATTGGTAACCAAATCATAATTTTATACTCCGTCCGGCCTGAACTACGGAGTGATGTCATAGCTTTCGCGCAGCTATTGTGCATGCGTATTGCGCACGCCGGCTTTGTACGCTCGCGATTACAGCTGTGGCTTACTGCGATTCGCACGTTGAAAACGGCGTGAAAGCTATGACGTCACTCCTTAGTTCAGGCCGGACGAAGTATAGTAAAATAAACTTAATTATCAGTAACTCCTTACAGAACAAAGAGATTGACAGTCACATACATGTAAATGTAATTATGTAGTTTTATTGGAAGATTGATTTACTCATTCCCTGTCTTCCTCCCTCCCCCTCTTTAGCATAACTGGAAGAGGGCCAAAGTAACATCGATGCTCCAAAGAACAGTGGTGGCTGAAGCATACAAATTTCAATAGGGAGCAAGCACCTCTATGTATGTATTCTATATGCACAGCTGTTTGGCCCATGCAAATTGTCTCTTTTATTTTTAGAGCTATTTTAAGCAATGGTGACACAATTTTGACAAATGATATAAGTAGGGACATGCAAGAGCTATAGAGCTGAAAAAATCAGACAAATCCATTGCAGGAATCTTGCAATAAAGGCCTTCAAGATCATGGTTTGTATGTTATAGTGCCCTCTATATGCCTATTTCCCATAGAAAAATGTGTAAAACTAGATTTTTATGAAAATCATATTTGCCCGCAATGAAATTTCATCAAATTTACACAGGATGTAGTTAGTGGAATAAATAATCAAAAGTGTGTCGCCATTGTTATTTTATGTTTTATTCTCATTTTAGACTTTCAAACAGCTGTGTATGAGATACATGAACTTTGAGGGGATCAAGGGATCACAAAATTAGTAGGCATGCAACCCATGGTGGGGATTAACACCGGGAGTTTCCGTAACCT
>JAMKCH010066288.1:0-48050 GCA_023653785.1 Ophioderma brevispina
TTTTATGAAATTAATTTTGAAATTTTGATTTATTCTACCTCACATGTTTCAAACGAAAAATAGCTGTTGTTGAATTATATTACCGCGATCGGTTCGTTATCTGTTAATGAGATCGTTCTTGTCTTGTCTTGTTCCAGTACTGCACAACACCCCTAAAAAGGTGCCAACCGTGCAGGGAGTGTGCTTGATTAGTACAGGGAACCTTTACGTCGTTTTTTGACATTGGTGGTCGGTACGACGTAAAGGCCAATAATGCATTGAAAAGCCGTAGCAATCAAGCACTGTATAAAGTGTATAGACTCATGGACTTGTCGACGCAGTGCTGCGTCGGAAGTCAATTAGGAAAGAATTTAGTATTCTGCCACAGGCTACGAATTCGGCAACATTAACGGAATAAACCACATGTTAAAGGTGCCGAATTTTAAGTGGTGGCAGAATACTAAATTCATACCGTCAATTACACTAAGAAAAATAACCCTAATGGCCGCAGTATTTATCATGCACCTACTTGTACTTGTTATTTATCTCCTGCAATTCTGTTTCTTCGATGAAAGTAAATATTTTGCAGGAATTTTGGAGATATTCTTGTCGGGATTCGTGCTACACGATTTGACTTATGTAATGTCGTTATACTAGAAATGAGGGTGATTCGTAAATGTGAAATGCAAAAGATTGATAATGACTCGTCTGACATGCCCGAAATTTCAGTATGACTCCGTTGTACTAGTGCTTGATATTAACTTGATGTGGAGAGAGTGATAATAACAGTTTATGGTTGACAGTTCATGTGCTTTATGACGAATTCCTTGAAGGGGGCAGGACATTTTTTGGTACAATTTAACGAATTGGATATCAACATAAAGCTTAAAATGTGCTGCTTTATTTAATGAAACAGTTTACAATTATCTCTCCATCATTTTTTATTAATTAGCATAATAATCACCCACCCAGCCATACGCTTAAAAAACGTTTCCAAAAAAGTAACAACACCGGCAACATCTCGGGTGACGTCAACCTGTTTAGTCGGTGTTGCCACTAGAGCACCAAAAAGCATGTGACAACACGCGATGCAGAAGCACACACAGCGTATTGTGCCAAGCATTTTGAACAGTTGTTGAAAAAGAAATCCCAACATAATTTTTATTGAGAGGCAAATTAATTTGATCGATATCCAATCTTAATAAGTACATATTCATTGTTATTTGTGCGAGATTAGAACTTTATATGAATTGTATTAAGCGAGCAATCGTGAATTAATCACAGCAAGTGCGAATGTGCTGTCAACGGGCCGGTGCACGTAATTCTCAGGCATAGAACCATAAGCAGATTTACGTAAGTTTTAAGCCTTTGTCTCATTTTGAACATTTAAATATGGTTCATTTTCTCTCGGACTTTTTTTGCACTTAGAGGATATTGTTGTACATACATACGCAAAGTATTTTTTGCATTTAGAGCTTTATTAACAAAGCGAAATGGATCTTTCTAACCTCACCCCCTCAAAAATACGACACGGCAGCTTACGCGTGTACCCTCTGCCTGTCATGATTCACTCCCGTGCGTAGCTCACGTATCTTGTGGCATGGTCTTAACCCGGCCGCCGGTCTTCTTTACCGTGCATAACTCTCAGTCCGAAGGGTGTAAATTACATTCGCAAGCTTTCAGACCAAATCATTTATTACAAGAATCTTGGCCATGAAATGATGTGCAGAAAAAATCTGTAGACAAGGATCAGTATTAGCACAAACAACAAACACTGACCTATAAATCAGGGTAAATCCCGCACTCTGGGTCCATACATGCGTGTCGATTGTCAAGCCACGCCTGTGGTGGTCATGTTCTCAGCTCATGTCAGCGCTTCTCTATCTACGAATTATAATTCCAGCTTTCAGATCAAACTCATTTATAACAAGAATCTGGCCATGAAATGATGTGCATAATATTCTTGAAATTACAGTATTGCACAAACAATGACTCATTATCAAGGTAAATCCAAAATATGAGTTCGGCGTTCGACTGCAAGTGCAATCCGGGCCGGCAATTGTACAGCTAAACCCCATGTGATATGGCCATGGCAGGCCTAACGAAAATACGCTACATCTCAGTCTCATGATTTGCAAAATTCTAATCTACAGATCTACATGAAAATTCTTGTGCTATTTGGTCTAAATTGCTCTGATTTTTGTACTAATAATTTAATCAAATTTTATTACACCATTCAAATGTTGCTCGGCGTCCGGCACAAACGGTCATGGGTTATTTTCCTTGGGCATTATTTGCTACTCTGTTTCTTGCTGGGCTCAATCGGAACCGCCCTTACTCGCGTTCACCCTTTCCCCAAAATGTCCCCCATCAGCTTCATCAGAACTCTGCTCTGGGCTTCCACACTACAAAAACACTTCAAACGGCTCATCTGCCTGCCATCATCCTTTCAAATTCCTCACAATCCATTTCCCATATTTGTAAAAAATGTACGAAAAGAAGTACACCTTGTCCAGAATTTTAAATACCGCCGCGTAGTCGCTTCTGCACCTATCACCGTATCAGTGGCTGCAACGGAAGTTGCCCTGGAGTAAACCGGATGACTCACGCTACGGCCTCCCAATGTATGAAGCTCTCCGCCCCGTTTTTCTGAAGTGCTCCTTATGACCAGTTAATATGGCTCAATTAAAAATGTTAAGTGCATGCAAAAGTTCATTTTCGTTTGATGTTTCTTCTATATACATTAAGAATACTAAAATAAATAAATTTTTAGGTTTAAAAGATTGTCCTGCCCCCTTTAAATGGCTGTTTGTCCTGTATCTCAGTTATTATTTTGGCAAGGTCGTTCCATTTAAACCACTTATGATACGTTCGTATCATAACTTGCCTTATTCCCGCCACTTTGGTAAACCATCAATAAAGCCCGGTTTGACTACAGGTTTTAATCTTTTCATGTCATCCATCTAAAGTCAAAGGTCCGTATGAGTTTATCAGGAATTGAATTATTCCATTTCGTGGATCATGACTGAGGTATTCAAAATCGCTTTGGGTTCACGTCACGCAGGGAAGAATTGTTCGTAAGAGCCGCTTGATTCCAAGTGGACTCTCTCGCAATATATGTTTGTGCGAGTCCCATGGACTCGCACAAATTCTTACAAGTATTAGGACCCCTACAATTTTCCCAAAATTGGCTTAAACATCATATCAGTATTAGTAAATGGCATGTTACCAATCACTGCATTGTATCAATTTTGTGCGAGTCTCTGCGTGATCGACTCGAAGACTCGCGCGAAATTCTACCCCTGACCGTTCTGTAATTAACGAAAAGTGTTATCTGTATCTGTATCTTACTGTTCAAACGCTCCAGCGTGAAGCCAACGAACAGCTGTTAGAGCGCCATACTAAGATGGGTTTGGTAATATTCATTGTTTCACAAATGCTTTGTTTATACGACGTTATTGCATGCTTCCAAGTCAAATGAATTGACTGTGATCCAAATTATTAAATCGTTGGAAATTAATAGTAAAGGTGATTTGTGTCAAGTTGCTATCGCACAACACCCCTACAATCTAGTCACGTCTTTAGTATCCACTAATTCATTGGTTGCAATCTCTTATACATGAAACAATCAATTCACATATCTGTGCTAACGAATACACACAGTGAATGTTATATGATTTAGTACATGAGTACATCGACGGATCATCGATTGTTAACTTGTAAATACGTAATTAATATACAAACACCTGATAACATGTGTTGCTTCGTAAAATTTCTTCACATTGAAGATTTTCCAACACACAAACATTGAAGATCTGCACTCCAAACTACCACTGTAAAGCACTCCAATGAGATGTACCGTAGTAGGTGAAGTTTTATATAATATAAAGCATGTAAGTGACAAAAACATGTATTTCCCATGACTAATTTCCTTTGTGAATGGCAAGTAGATTAAAGTGCTGGTTACATAACACAAAAATGTACACTAGGCTCCGGGCCTAACAACCACCATAAGGTCAGCATGTTAAAGTCAGTCTTGTTAATGGACCGGTTCTCGGGCTAGCTGCACCCTTGTTCCAAATATCTAACCGTAAATGGACCCCATTTACGGTTAGGCTATTTAGTCTAGAGGGGGCGGCCGAGGCACTGGCCTAATCAAACATATTTGCATAACAGTACCGAATCGCTTCCCTGACTGATTTCCTCCCGGCTAAACACTCCACAACATAATGTTTTAATTTGTATTCTAAAATTACAGAACTTACATATTGGCTTCTTGGACATTAATTCGTTTCATATCTTGGTTTGAATTCCGGTGAAACTTGTCCACATTTTGACGCCTTTGTGTGTGTGAATCAACACTACAAAACAACACTGCGACATGTGCGAGTATCCTCCTAATGGCAGTGTTTTCTAATATTTAATTCGCTTTTGCTATCAGATTTTGCTCTCTGTTGTTCTGTTGCCGCGCTCATATCCCGTAGAAAGGCACACTCTCCAATAGCTGTAAGCAACCTCACATTTCCTTCATCTGTACTGTTATCACGCTGATTTTTGTTAATTGCAGATATTGGAGATCCAATTTTAAAAACATTGTTGATCTGGTCACATGGATCTGTGTTGGATCATGGAAGAACAAAAATGGGAATTCAAAGTGGCTGTCTTCTGATCCCCCCGTATATTCATTTTCATGTTCATTCATCACACTTCGTTTTAGTTTAAAGCTTCCGCGGTTGGGAATATTACCCGAGTTTCGACAGCTAAGGGACATAACAACGACCTCATAATGCAGTGGGCACGCAGCAACCATCTCTGCTATGTCCGATGACGTAAAAGATGCATAGAATTATGGCAGATATCATTGGATGGCAGAACAAATACGGTTGACGCATCGTCCACTGGCGGTGCCCTGTGGTGTCACCAATTGCTGAGACACGTCACATTTTCTTTCTCTTTTCTTCGACTTACAATTGGACGCTTCCATTTGTGGCAAAAGGGTTGAGCACAGCTTCGTACTATTTGAAATACTCTTGTTAGCTGCCTTTAAAGAAATATCATTGTGATCTGAATAACTTGTTCTACTGCTAAAATAATTACTTTATGCCTATTCAATTGCCAACGTATCTAATTCAATGCCTATATGTGAAATGAGGCCGAATTGCCCGTTTATCTTGTCGCATTATTTCCCCTCCTTCCCCTATGCACCACATAGTTCATCCATCAGACTGAATTGTGGTCTGAAAGCATCTGTCATGGCACGTTTTCCAAATGTCACAACAAAAACCAAGATGGAGACAGCTCAGAAGGTAGTTTTTTTTTTTTTTCAATTTGTAAATTGTAACACAACGGGCTCGCCCTACAAAAGAAGATTCAGGACAAGCAGCATACACTCAAGATAATCCCATGATATTGTTATGGTAAGAATACCAACCATTTTTCGAAACACCCTAAACAAGAAACAATAGCGTCGCAAAAAGTTGAACGGCGACCTCCCGTGTCTGGAATCTTAACTCCTCATTCTCTAGATAGCAAACGCGAAGCATTATGCTATCTACAATTGAGTTTCCTCGTCAAGCTGCACCCTTGCCTTGGCTTGGTGGTGTTTCACGAGATTTGGGTCCTGGATTTGGGTTCAACTATTAAAAGGAACTTCTAACCGTGATTAAACGTTTTTATTTGTGCGTACTGGGAAATGATTCATGGGAGATGCACAAAGATGAGCAGAGTGACCCCAATTTTGGCAAGAGACTTTTGTGTGTGGAAGATGCAAGAGGGAGTTGGAGGGAGTGGGGAAGGAGGTGGAAGTTGTGTGCCGAGGTGGACACAGTGAGGAGTTCACATACCTAGGGTACAGGGTTAGTGGGGGTTGGATGCTAGGTGGCTGTGACAGCTCGAGTGAAATATGGGTGGGTGAAGTTTAGAGAATGTGGAGGTTGTTTCTCTTTTGGGAGGATTTCCTTTGAAGATGAAAGGATGGTGTACAAAGTTGTGTGAAGATCAGTGATGCTGTAGGAGTGAGAAACTGGTGCCTGAGTGAAAATGAGATGGTGATTTGAGAAAGGGCAGAGAGAGCAATGATGAGAGCAAGGTGGTGGTTTGAAATTGAATGGATAGTAATAAGACCGATGATTTGATGCAGATGTTGGGTTTTGCAGAGAGCTGACGACTGGCGAAGATGGTATAGGCACGTGCTGAGGACAGGATGAGGAGCATGTTTAAAAGGGCTTTTTGAGTTTGAAGGTGGGTGGTTTGAGAAGAGGGGCCGACCAAAGAGTACATGGAGGAAGCAATTGGAGGAGAGTTCTGCCTGTAGCAACCTTTTTGTCTTTCATTGATCTTTTAACATTTTGGAACAGTAATATATCAGCTAACGTAAAGGTTCTGCCGCTGTACAGGGACCTTGTATCCCCACCCAGCAACCCAAATTTAAAGTCATCTGACATCGTCCAGAATTCCAAACTTACCTCAAACAGGACGCTGTAGCATCTTACAAGACTACAGACAAGAATCCACACACACATTGTTTTAATCCAAACGGCGAAAAAATGTCCTAATTGGAATGAAATTTCCAACGCCGACTTATTTTACTGGGGGGGGCTCTCCCTAAAACTGTCAGGAGTGAGTGGTTTGCCAATTTCGGAGTTTGGCGGGTCCAAAGGTCGACACGCGTTCCTTTGTTGTCAACCCAACTTACGATTCTACACTAAGCACTTTTGGGTGAAAAAAGGTGACTCAAGAATTACGGCGACGAGGAGTAGTGGCATTGTGTGGCAACATGCAACATTATCGATTGAAAGCCGAGGCATGAGGTGTTTCCCGCAAGCCGTTTTTAAAGGCTAAATTCAAATTGGGAGACGAATTCCTGACAAACGCCCCTGTCAAGACCGACGTTGTAAATTGTTTGCGCAGGTGCGTCACTTAGTAAGTCAACATACTGGACATCGAAAAGTGAACATCTAAATAAATCTACTTCATTTCAACAATTTTCATTTCACCTTTGTTATAACATTGTTTGACCCGAATGAATTTTAAGGTATGTTGATATGTAGAGAACACACATGGATCAATCCATTTGGGGTTTTGCAATTTCAAGGTCACAATCTGTGAAGAAACATTTGGTGGATTGGTTTTAAGATGGCGTTTACTTATTGTTGATACCGTCCCGGTACAGCGGCATAACCTTTACGTAGCGATATACGATAATGTCGCAAATGTTAAAAGATCAATGAAAGACAAAAGTTATGGCTCTGCATAACTCGTGGAGTGAGGAGAGTAGGCGTGTTGGGTTGAGGATTGGGGGATGGCGTTCATCGGGCGAAGTGGGAACTAGGGAGTAAGGAAGGAGGGCGATTGCTACTACGAATGTGGTTAATCCGGCCACCCCCTGTTTGCGGGGACAAAACCGGATTTAACACTTGGGGTTTTAACTACTAACACTACTACGCGCATCACGGGGGATGATTCAGGTATTCGGCCACCACATCGTTCAACATGCAGTTTATTCCGTTGAGGTCTGGCCGAATTCATAGGGGTGTGGCAGGCAGGCTGCATTTTCCTTCCTTTCCATATCCTTAAATAGTAAATTAACACAACTCCAGGAGGCTCAGAGCATTGTCTATAATGAAGTCCCATGTGCTAAAGATAGCACATACATCATGATTCTAGAAACCCCATAGCTACTTCCAATAATTTTGTATGGATCTATGTATAGCACTCCTCCCTGACTGTACATGCAGTAGGGCAACCATCCTTTAGGTTCAGGAAACATATTCCACCCCACCATCCCCTCTGTTGAGCAATGTCCTAGAACTTCTCTGTCCTTTCCAAGGCTCTCACACACCAGATGTGCACCAGGTGTACTTTTATATTATGTTACCTAGATAATTTTAATATTTTAGTGCTAATTTATAACTCAACTCACTGTTAGCTGCAAAGTGAAATAAATCATTTGCACATTCTTGGGGTCCTGAAATGCTTAACCAGGCTGTTACGCAGGAGTAATTTCCAACATAATTAGCCAAATGTGCCCTTTTTGCTGATTTGTTTGATAATATGTGATATTTTTTAAAGGTGCACTTGTTGGAACCGTTTATATCTTGTTTCACTAGATATTCCCTTGGAAGAAAAGCTTATTCACAACTTTTTAGCTGATCCCCCGAACTTTGCGGTTTTGTGTTTATGAACAAATGCGCAATTTCCCACGGTCCCATAGGCCACTGTGCTTATAATTTCTTTCTGCCCGTTTATGGACAGAAAATACAAACTTGCAAATTTCTTTCTAACAAACAATCCAATTTTTGCACATAACATTTTGGCACCATGTGAATTACTAAATGTTTAAAATTTCGGATGATATGAAAATCTCAACTTTTTTGAGGTAAGTCGGGGGACTAGGCTGTGTCACCCCGGGGGAAATGCCCGCCCCTTTAAATACTTTATGTTCAGAAATGTCAATGTTTTTCTTTACAGTTTGGGAACAAAAATACTCTTAAACTGTGGGGTACACTATCAAAAGTTATTTTAATCCTTGTGTGAGTCAAAATATAGGTCTAAATTTTTGTTTTTTTTAAATGAAAACTTAAAACTTGGGGTGACTATATGGCCGTGAAAAGGATAATCCGTAATTTCAATTAAAACTTATACACTGGATTAGTTATCACTACTTCTGGTCTGATTTGAACCTTTGACCTACTTTTGCTGTATCTCCCAAACTAAAGGTAACACAAAATTATACTGTACGTTTTTTTCCCCTGGACTATAAAATGGGCTCCGTCCGTATGTAGTCCCATATGTCTGTGATAAAAATGTTAAACCGTGGAACATTGTGCATATTTTTTTTTCTGGATGAGCTAGAGAAGCAAAACTTGGTATATTGTAGGAGGGGAAGCCCCCTACTAACCATGGCATTCATTCCCCCAAGGGTCCCTCCCCTTGGCGTCCGGGGTAGGGGAAAAAGGTCAAGGGAAAAGGTCATATTGGCCAGAAATGTCAACATTTGGGCCATTTGTGTACTAGTTGAAATCTGGAGTTCAGTAGGGCTTAGATGATGTAACTTGGTGGAAAGGAGTGGGGTGATGAATTCCCTCGACCTGATTCGATCTTGGTGTAAATATCTATAAGTACTAAGTTTGCATAAGTTTTGAAAATTTTCCCAAAGGCTTGGTAAAATTTTTCTGTTCTGGCTATAATGATGTAACTTGGTGGAAGGAAGCAGGCTGAGGATTCTCGACCTGATTAGATTTTGGGGGATATTCGGGCAAATCACTATCAATTGAGCCTAATAATGGCAAATCTCATAAATTGCTAGGGGGGGGGGCAAAGTATACCACAACAAAGTTATTACATATGTAGTGACCCATGTTTTTCATTGAAAGTTTTTTTTTATTTCGGGTTGTTTGCCACGTGGGTCTGTCTCTTAGGTTGCCACCATGTTTACATTTCTTAGAAAATGTGAAAATAACGTCAAATTTGGTGTTTCACCACCCTTAGACAATCGTATGGGTCCCAAATTTAACATGTGGTTCACAGATTATTTCCTTTCTCTCAAAAATAAGTGGTTGCCAAGTTGATAAATTATCATATTTTTACTAAATTTAGTGAATTTTAAGGGATGTTTGCATTATGAATTTTAAGATTTAAAAAAAAAAAAAAAACAAAACGTTTTTAAAAAAAAAAACCCTTTTTCCCTTTACAAAAGGCTTGTTTGGAAAAGCTTAAATACTAAATGGCATTACAGACACCCCACAACATTTATCAAATAAATTGCACAACTGCAAACCACTTAGTTGCCAAATGTTTCTCTTTCTCTGACAAACTTACTTTTTTTAAGGCTCAAGGATCCTTGTTCTGCTTGCATATCTACGCTCTTTATTGCTTATCAATCAGTTACTCGCACTATTTCACTCGCACTCTTACCTCCACTGCACTTACTAATCCGTTTCACTCCCAGCTTGCAATTTAAGACATGGCATGGTTAGCTATGGTTTTAAGAACTATCATGATTTGCTAAATCAGAAACTTGAAAAATCATCAAAAATCAGATTTTTTTTTGCATGTATGTAACAAGTAACAGGTAGCCAAAACCTACCCTACAAATTGATAGCCAGAAGCAAACCTAATCGGACAGAATCAGAATTTAGTCATTACCTGTCCGTCCCTCGGACACTTACTACAACAGTAATTGAATGAGGATTGTATCTTGGAACACTTGTGCCGTTTTCTTCTTTCTTTCCTTTTCTGTCAATTCTTCAGTAGGAAAAGGTAACTTATGAGAATTCTACAGACTTCTCCCTCACGTTGAGCTATTCCTTGCAACTTCAAATATTTTTCAAATCACTGATAGTGTCTTTAGTAGGGGTGGTCTTATGGGTCCCGTTGAATGGAGTTTTGGCCAGATTAGTGAGGTGGTCGGATGTAGTTAATTGTCATTTTAGGGATGGGCACAGTCAGCGGTGACATATTTTGCGCGCATCGCGTTCGCCTTGTTTAATCTTTTGGATCATACCAACAAGTTGGTAGTGTTTTTCAAATTGATTGAAGCATTTTCAATTTTTAGCCCCATATATAACCACCCCAGATGACCTTTACTGATCCCTAGCTGGACAAGGCTACTCATGTGAATTTTCTAAGCATGCCTTTTGGTATATCCCCATGGGATAGCCACACCAGTCTTAGGTTGTGGCCCACTTTTGTAGAGTAATGCCCTGTAAGGTTTTCTTTTAATTTTGTCCAACAAATGAAGGTAAATAATGACAACTGAAAATATCCTAAAATTGATGTTGCTGTTGGTTTAACACCTTTGTGCAATACCTATCATCATTTTGATTGGTTTCTTGGAAGGCAATATTATGTAAAGAGCAAATCAGAGATACTGTAAGAGTGGTGGTAGGGTTTACACAGATGTATTGAAGCACTTTTTTGATTGGTTACTCAGAGGGCTATCTCATGTTGTTTCCTGCAATGAGCCAGTCAGACAGATTGTATCATAGGTGGTAGTGCCCAAGGGTTAACGCACTCTTGAAGTTGGAGAGGCAACTCCAGTGTAAGGCTTTTTTAAAATTGCTAACAGATGTCCTAGAGGGTTTCACACCGGTAAATACTTGTCCGGTTTGTTCCTGTACAAAATGAGCAAGATGAAAATGTCATTTTCTCCTCAATGGAACATCTCAGACCTTAAAGCTAACATTCTGCTTGAAGATCATCATAGCTCCTACCCAATCAATCATGAAATTAGGGTAGTTATCCCCAAAATTTTTGAGCTTCTGGACCATGGACCCTGGAGGTCAGAGCACTTTTTCAGTCAGGTGTTCCTTGTAAGAATACGGTTAAAATTGGTTTATCGGATCAAAATAACATATCAATGACAACCTTTTTTGATATTCAGATAGATTCTGGACTAATATTGATAGCAACCATGATTTGCAACCCAGATCTCACCATTTTTCTCAGTTTTTAGGGTATACTTAGGAGAGGGTCACCAAAAAAACCCCACCTCATTTGCAGTGGGGGCTGGACTTACCTGTTTCTCATGTTATTTACTGGTGTGAATCCAGAGGCAGCACTTTTGAATAAGCAGGGGACAGGATACCCTTAAGGTGGCACTTTTGAGTAAGGTGGTTTACAGCCTTATCACAAACACTTAAGGCATCCTATACTTGGTAAACAGTGCAAAAATCAGATTTTCTGAACATTGCCTTTAAAGGCTGACTTGGAGATTTCAAAATATTTTTGTTGTGTTTTACCGTAATTACAATAGTCAACTAGAACTAGAGGTAGTCACATGTTAATTTCAAAGATTGAGATGAATTGGACTTTTCATTTTGATGCAGTAAACATACATTTGTTGTATCACAGTACCATAGGATACTGTGTGTAAGGAAAGTTCTGGATCTGGAATTTTATAACAAAGTTATGATTTCTCTGTGAAGGACGTTGATTTGCACTTGGCTATTTCACACAGTGATTAGTGTGTGGACAACCATGTATGCAAAAACAATGGTTTATTTGAGGATGCCATCCTTCGGAAATCTCTGAGTTGGCCTTTAAGTGCATTGTAAGAAAACTTCTCTTGTGTCAAGATAATAATATTGACTTTGTTTTGCTTCTTCCAATTCTACAGGCACATCACACTTTGCTGATACTCCTAAAATATGCCTGCCCCAGCCAGACGACGTAGAATTATATGGAAGAATTTAGGATACAAAACTGTCACAAGTGGTCTACTCCTACTGACAGTATGGGGAGGCTATTTGTATAGTCTGCGTGTATATAATTACTTCCAAAGAAAGAAGGCAATAGCAGCTGCAAACTTGGCTATGGCTGATCAAGCTGAATCCAAACCTGTATCATAATAAACAGTTTTGCTTGTGAAGTCTGCAGCGTGCAAACAGAGTGGTTATTACCAAGAACAATGTTTAAAACTGCAAAACATCAACTTATGGATCATTGTTGAAGATGCCTTGGTACTGGAAGAGTGATGTTGGTTATTCCCTTGTATGTAGAAGAGATTCTAACATGAGCTTGAAGTTTATTAGGATTGAACACTGGAGAGAACTGCTTCAAAGTCATCTTTAATCCTTAGGATGTCTCAAAAGTTTTAACTACTCAAAATGTCTCATATACAATAAAACAGTTTTATTCACAAGCAATTGATTTGTTTTCACAAAATTGGCAAAAATTGATGGCCACATCAGTTTCTTATAAACTGCAAATATGGAAGATAATCATTTTTGCAATAATTGAATACTGATAAAAAAAAATTGGTTCTTATAACCCATTTGTGAAAATTACTTGCTGCAAAAATGGGAAAGAGTTCCATATGTACCTCCTTTAATATTGTACAGGAAGCAAATTCATAAATGGTCTCACACTAACAAATACCCTAACCCTAAGGCCAGAAATAAAAAAAAATTGTTACTTGTAGAATTTTAAAGAGGGGTACATATGGAACTCTTGCCCAAAAGGAGTTGTTTTACAGTAATTACAGTTATGCACACCACCATGATTGAATTGCTTTAGATTCTAAAATACAGTATCACATTGTAGTAGTAAACAAGTACAAATGCATTGGCATATTTGAAATAATAGTTTATTATATCATTAAGTTAGGAAGGCATATCTGGCCCAAGGCCTTTGGGCTTTTCCTGATAAAGTTCTTTACAATGGGCACAAACACGCTTATTTTAGCTGATTATCAATAATTAAAATGAGAAAGTTGGCGGATGCTGTTTTGCACCTAGGTCAAAAGTTCCATATTGATAAAAATAAAACTCAACTGTGCACTACTACTGTGTTAAAAATGTCACACTCATAGCAACTATGAACATACTATAGCCCAAGCTATTTTAGAAGCCATATTAAAAATCTGAAAGACCATCATGCCTGATCTTTGCGACGGTAAACTTTCTAAACAAAGCACATGCCTGACGTCTTGGATGTCTGAGGATCATTTTATAACAGGGTCACCTGGCGAAATCAAAGATTTTTTTTCCATGCTGCAAGGTTTATGTGTAATGGGATAGGCGGTAATATTTAAGCATCTGCCAGTGAGCTTGTTGAATCGAGATGGCTGCCGGTCCTCTAGCCTTTTATTTAGCCATCTCTATGGGCTGGGCATGTAAGTAAAATTTAACCTCATGAGTACTAACGTTAATTGTTCAGCTTGTGTAAACTATGTGATCTTTTGAGCCGATCAGCAAGATGTAATGGTGGTAGGACTGAAGAGAGCTAGAGCTGAAATTTTTGGAAGCTGGATTTCAATTTATTTTTTTTTAAACTAATATACAATTTAATTAGCCAATCATAATGCTGTCTCAAAGGAAAGTATTGCCCAGTGGGTTAAGATATGCTTAATTCTCTATAAAAGTGACCGAAAAATTGTGAGTTCTTGTTACCATACAAATAATATGGGAAACACTCAAATTGACAATGCTAATTCTAAAAGATGTGGATTAAAAAAAGTTATGAAATATTTCATGAATATCAGACTTAAGTTATTCCTTCATGTAATTTCTGCACGAATTATCAATATAGACCTGTATAGAGTTGAATGGTGTTTATGGGCTTTATTCTGTATAGACTTAATTGATTTCTTTCATACAAGTCTTACACCAAGGATACACACAGACTTAGCTGAAATTTTAAAGTAACCTTTCCCCTACAATCATAAAAAGCACCTTCAGTTGGATCAAAAAGACAGCATGGAAAAACAATCATTTGAAATTAATAAAATTTAATTTTCAAATGAAAAATGGATGGTTTGCAGCAGGAAGACATTTATTTCAAGTTCATTAGGTCAAACAGAAAAGTTATCTGAACTCCATGTGCACGGTAGTAAAAAAGGGCTTATGTTTTGTTTTTTCTGTTCCTTCAGATTGTATTCCTTAAAATTACAGAAGAAAATATCATCACTTCTACAAATGTCATTTGATATTTCAAATCAGGCTTGTTTGTTTGTGTCTCTGCAGTACATCTTGTGTGTATGATTACTCAGTGAGACATAAATTGCATCTGGATTTTGTTTTCACTTCACTTATCCACTAGATCTCACAACCCAATCTAGCAAAAAGGCATTTTTAATAGAAAATCATTCAAAATGGGGAATAAACATTGTATAAAATACAACAGCTTAAGTATCTGACAATATGTGGCCAAATTTTCATGATAGGCGTACATGAAGGTAGAACCCAACTTCTCAAGGCTTTGAGATGAGGACCTCACAAAAGTTAAAGGAATAATAGCACAATTTTTGGTCCCCGCCAACTTTTGTTGGCGAAGGGGGACTATAGAAATGCTCTTCGTCCGTGCGTGTGTGTGTGTGTGTGTGTGTGTGTGTGTGTGTGTGTGTCCCACGCGATATCTTTGGATCTAAGCAAGCGTGGGTGTCCATCTTCGCACCATAGATGTATCTCAAGTACGCGTTGGCCTGGATCTGAAGTGGGTCATGTGTTATGGGTCAAAGGTCAAATATGGTCAAAAATAGGGTTAAATTGATACAAACCTTGTAAACACGATATCTTTTTATATAAGCAAGTGTGGGCGTCCATCTTCGCACCATAGATGTCGCTCAAGTAGGCGGCGGATGAGTTCGGAGATGGGTCATGTGGCATTGGTCAAAGGTCAAATATGGTCAAAATAGGGTCAAATTTGGTCAAAAATGGGATTAAATTGCTATAGCCTTGGCAATTGTGGCAGGGTGATGACACTTGGTGGGTGTGGTCAACATTCAGTGCCGAAAAATTGAAGGTCATTTCAAGGTCATGTGGGGTCATTCAAGGTCAAATGGAATTAAATTGCTATAGCCCTTGTCAATTGTGGTAGGATGATGAAACTTGGTGGGTGTGGTCAAAATTCAGTGCCGAAAAATTGAAGGTCATTTCAAGGTCATGTGGGGTCATTCAAGGTCAAACCACTAAATAGGTGGTAGAATGATGAAACTTGGTGGGTGTGGTCAGCATTCAGTGCCAAAAAAATTGCAGGTCATTTCAAGGTCATGTGGGGTCATTCAAGGTCAAACCACTAAATAGGTGGTAGAATGATGAAACTTGGTGGGTGTGGTCAACATTCAGTGCCAAAAATTTTGATGGTCATTTCAAGGTCATGTGGGGTCATCCAAGGTCAAATCCATACACATGGTAGTATGGTCATGAAAACTGATGGGTGTAGTAGTAAGCATTAATTGCTGAAAATTTGTGAAGGCCCATTTCAAGGTCGTGGGTTTGTTCAAGGTCAACAATCTGAAAATATGTGATAGGTCATGAAACTTGGTGAGATGTGGTCAACAATTTTCTAACAAAAAAAAAATTGTGAAGGTATTTCAAGGTCAATTTAGGGTTCATCTAAGGTCACTGTAGTCAACATTTGATACGTCATTGGCAACTGCTATGCAGCATCCTCAGTTGTTTGGAACACTATTTCCAGCACAATTCATCCTGTATCTGAAAATATATTTCCCTCCATTTACTATCATGACGGGCGGGGGACCTTGTGGTTCGAGAACCGCAATTTTCCAAAAATTGTTATTTTGCAAGAGTTGTGTTGGTAATGTATGATAAAAACTATACGTGAACGGTAATGCCTCAAAATTATGTATCTTTCATAAAAGAAGGGTTTTTGGAATTGGGAGCTCCGATGTATGGTAACCGTGGCGATGGAAATGCCAAATTTCTGTTCCGGTCCATTTTGAAATAATGCAAGCTCATGTAAATGACCTTAACTTGCATAAACCAAAGGAACAGCTAACGGATGAGTATAGACTCATACATGACATCATTCTTGGCTGTTTCTTACTGGAAGGACATACAGCTGCTTTGAATTTTTATCGGGTTTCAGAGATTATTCTATTACAAAATTCCCAAAAGGGGTAGCGAACCCTTAAGAGGGGGTACCGAGTTAATTTAAATGAAATGAAAGTACTTGTCCAAAAGGCAAGAACAGAATGGTTTAATAAATCATTTAATTAAACACAATTTAACCATGTCAAGCAAGCCAAACTTGATTTTGCAGTGTTTGACTCAATTGAATTTGTATTTAATTAGTAAATTCGGAGAGATTCGCGCACAAATCGGTATAAATTGTCACTTACAGGATGTTCAAAGATCAAATGAAACTTGACTATAATGGAAATTAGTCATGTCAAGGCTAGCCAAATGATTTTGCAGTGTTGACTTAATCAATTGAATTTGCATTTTATTAAAATTTCTGTGCGCTTCGTGCGTAAATCAGTATAAATTATCACTACAGTGACTGTTCAAAGACCAAAATGGAACACGCTTGTTAATGAAAATTAGTGGTATTTTGCACACTTCATGTTGCACTTGGTTTAGGAATGGAGCGCACAATGCCATTAGAAGGTCCACAACGAATTTTTAAGGATTGCCCTTCTCAAAAATACAATATCACAACGGCATTTGCTATAGCGCTTCTCAAAACAAGGTCAAAGCGCTTTACAAAATAGAGAGTAATTACTATTTAGCCTAAAACATGCTTCATCTTTTACAATACCTGTGTATACTAGACCCGTTGAGTACTTAACATCAAACTATAAAATAAAAAAAAAAAAGAAAACAGCTGCCATAATTAAATATCATGTGAGGCAATAACAAAAAACACATGTAAGCACAACAATAAAATCTTAGGAAATAGATGAAATTTTCGAGCTTTCTTAAAAGTAACAATGCGACTTGGAGTGGCGAAAAGAGATAGGCAAAGATTTCCATAGGCTAGGGGCCGCATGCTGAAAGCCTGTCACCCACTGACCGTTTTGTGCGGGAAACAGTGAGGGAGCGGTCTTGTCAATCTGCAGAACGCAATCCGGGCCTGCCAGGAATATACAAAGCAGAGTATTCGGACAAGTAAGATGTCATCAGTAGATTCAGAGCTTACGGTAGATATAGGCGACCTAAGCTTGTTGCAAGCCCCTTCCCCTGGGTTGAAAAATGGGCTTGCCATGAGGTACCTCTCCACAACACCTCAATTTTTATTGACTGGTCGAATCTCTTTTTGAGAATTATATCTATTTTTGAGCAATTTTGGGGGTCGCCGGCAAGCTAAGTGTCAAGAAATGGGTCTCGGCCAAAAAGGTTGGGAAAACCTGAGTCTAGATCCAGCTTGGCTTACATGCCACCTATGGGTTGGTGGTTTGAAGAGTGTGATATTTTATCACAGTATCTATAGCCAAATGCATTATACATATTATCACATTCTGACTACCTGTCTATCATAAATATACAGCAAAAAAAGCTGCCTTTGATGTTAAAGGTCACATAATGATGTTACCCGTGATGTTGCAAGGGTGAGTAAAAAGCAACCATTTTTAATAAATTTAGCTGAAAACAATAATGCATTGGAATATTTTGAGTATTTAATAAGTGTCAGAAATAATATGGAAGGATGGGTCATATGGGGTGTGCAAACATAAAAGGTTAAAGGTCATCTTGTGTTCATTTGAAGGTCATTGGGTGTTATGATGCTGTCGCTGAAATAGCAAGTTAAATATAGGCCATGACAATGCAGACTTGGAATTAGGTCCATATCGATGAGACAGATGCATTTTAAGTCCATACTGTAAGGTTGGCAGTACTAGAAAATCATGGTACCGTTAAAACGGGGGTACTTTGGCCTTGCGGGGTAACTTTGGCCCACCCCCAAAAAAAGATTTGTCGTCAAATTTTGAGAAAGTTTTAATTGGCAATTTCTAATTGGGGGTAATTAAACAACCAATTACCCTGCTATTTAATGCTGTAGGTATTTAGGATTAAAACCAAACGCCCTGCCCTACAGGATTTTTTTATTTTTTAGCATGAAGAACGCAAACAAAAAAACAGTTGCACAATTGTGACGGAATCACCAGAAGGTGCGCATTTAAGGGAAGTGTTATGGGTTAGTTGTATAGTAAATTTATCTGTGATAAAATATTAATGGTATTTTTATTTTCCTTTTCAGATGCAGGAGAGAAGGTTATAGAAAAAGCATATGAAAAAAGACCGAAAAATGGGGCTTACTTGGCCCACGCGTAAAAAGCACCAAAAAAAAAAAAAAAAAAAAAAAAAAAACAAAAAAAAATAACCACTGGGGCAATTCTTGATCAACTTTAGTAGTTCTGTAGTTAAACCCGAGCAAGTTGTTATTAAGTATATTACAAGAAAAAAAGTCATAGGAAGTGCCAAAGTCCATTATGAGTTATTGGGACCTTGCTCGCTTGCAATCACATAGTTGTCAGTCTATTTACGCAAGTTGGCATTGTGAGCCCCGCATTGTCATAGAAAGTAGTAGAAGTTGGTAGAAACTGTTCAATATTTTTTTAACATACTTAAAAAGGGCCAAAGAAACCCCAGGTTAGAGAGTTATTTTGCCCCCATACCCATTGTTGCAATAGTTTAAAAGATTATAACATGCGGGCCAAAGTAACCCCATGGGAGGGTTACTGGCTCACCAAATCCTTCATTAAAAAAAGGACTTCCACATTAAAGTGTTTTTAAACACAAGAAAAAATTTGTGAAAGCCAAAGTTGAGTGCTATGATAATATATAAATAAATCAATCTAAATTAAAACTAAAAACATAAAAAAAATCATGAAAACAAAAGTGAGTCAAGTACCCCCGTTTTACGTATCTATTATTTCATTGTCCACACCACATACTGTGTCTTTACAAAAACCTTTCCGAGAAAATCTACCGGAACCTGTAGCGGTTAATAAGGATGCATAAAGGAACATATAGACTTAACTGATTGGGAGAAAACATTTTGACGATCCAATATATATCACTAATACATCCACCGGCGTATTCAGACCTGGCTTTTTGAGGGTGACTCGCTAAAAAGGAATCTAATAGCCGAAAAATAGGCCGATTTTGCATGTTTTGGCATGAACCTGTGGGGCGACACACCCCAAAGCACCCCCCACGATAAACACTTGATATGAAACTTAAACTACAATAATTATTATCTTATTTGGGCTACAAAGTTATGTCTGTCTGTGAAAACAATAATGAATATTGCAAAATATGACGCTTATTACGCCAATATTTTTCAATGCACGTAAAATAGATCACTATGTGAAAAACTTGTTTACGTATGATAGAAATACATCACAGGGGTGTTAAATTTAAGAGGATTTTTAAATTTTGTTAGTGCCAAAGTTTTAGCTTTTTCTTTGATTTTCAGCCTGTTTTTGGCATTTTTACTCTTTTCCTCTTTTTTCCCCTTTTCCTTGTTTTTCCCCTTTTCCTTGTTTTTCCCCTTTTCCTCGTTTTTTGTCCATAGCCTCACACCCCTGACATCAAAATAGATCTGTATGTGAAATTGTTTAATTGGCAATATAGAACGCTATGTAAAACATATGTAAATGAATGGCAATTTTAAAATAAGATGGTATGTGAGATACAGATTTGAGGATTTTGAGAAAAGGCAAAAATCTATAATTATAAACTAATTAATCAGGCAACTTTACCTTCTGAAACTTTGTAGATTGGTAGAACTTGATGAATTAAGTGATTGGGCAAAATTTCGCAAAAACCTCAAAAATGTGAAATAAGACAGTGTGTGATGCGGGGGACGATTTTAATGTGTGATTGACACAGAATCTTGCAATCAACTGCAAGCAATCAACTGCCTGAGTTCCATTTACAGCAAAAATCATCAAATATTACCAGTCACAATGGCTGTGTCTGCGCTGCATCTTGAGTAACCTAAATACAGTACATCGCCTGCATTGCATAAAAAGTGCTAGGTGTTAACAAAAGACCAGATTTTCTTAGACTCAATGTCAAAACAGTTGGCTTTAGGTTTCCAATCTATGAACAGATATAACTCTATGAAACTATAAAATCACATTGATTTTATCACTTCTCGTCACTTAGTGTAAAATGCCTATTTTTTAGGATTATCGGCTATGGTGTCCTGGATAAATTTTGTTGAAAATTGAATGAAATGTGGGTAATGGTGACAGAAACATACAGGGTGTCCCAAAAAGTTGTGCAAGCAGTTAAAACTTTGATTTCTCAAACACCCACAACCTGTCCCCCCTCCCCAACTTGCCTAAAAATGTTGCGATTTTATATCATCTGAACTGTTGGCCTAAATAGAGTATGTGTGACCGATCTTGCATATTCCATCTACTCTGGAAGAAATACGTAATTTTGTATTTTCTGTCCGTAAACACACACAAATAACAACACAGAGGCTATGGCGCACTGCACTAAAAACAATTTTGCTCATAACATCAAAACACACCCGCGGAATCAACTGAAATTTTGGAAATAACCTTTTCTCTAGGATATCTAGTGAATTATAAACAAAAATGAAGATGCTAGGATTATGAAATGCACTTTTAACAATAACTTTTAAGCTGACGATACACTTCTAAAGCGTTACCCTGTTGAAATGTGCATTGTCAGTGGTATATGCATGTTTATTGAACAGATTTGAAAGCAATGGATGTTTTTGAAACTTTAGGCAAGTAAATTTTTTAAAAGTAGTGAAATTAAATGACGGGTGTGATCCGCCTAGCTTAATTCAATGAAAATGAATAGAATGTTCTTCCAATACAATTGTGTTATCTATAAAACCTTCCCAAAGATGAGTAAAGTTAAGAAAAATCTGTTGTGTCATTACATATTTTGGGTCTGGGTAAAAGATGCCAAACATGTCACTATGCTATTTCAATACTTAATAGAAAAAGCAATATGACTATGACATTCAAAACAAAATAAGAGTGCCACTTAATTTGTTTATTTCAAAATTATATTAATCATGAAAACTTACTGCAGGTAGAGATAACAAAATAGACATAAAGCAAAGTTTTGATTTGTGCTGATCATAATTGTTAGAATGCGACTGTACGCGTAATCATTGTGTGTTGTTTCTAATGCATATTTTGCCCATAAAATAAATTCAAAAATGTGCATTTTGTTGATATATTTAATGGTATGCAATGAATACAGCAGTACATTCATGGTGTTGGAAATCGCTCCCGTGACAGCGGAAAGGGCAAATGATGTTAATTGTGTAAATCTCATTGAAATGGGTGAAAACAGCCTTTAATAATCCATCATATCTCTGGCTTGCGTGTACGGATTATCTTGGGATTTGCATAATTTATACAATAGAGTATGTAATATCCTCCGTGAAAATGAAATCACACCTTTTGTAGTTTTTTGAGAAATTGGAGTTTATCTGCTTGCACAACTTTTTTGGGGTGCCCTGTAGCCAATATCAATTTTTCCCAAAAATGAATTTCAATTTTGGCACTGTGTAAAATGGTAAAAATAACAGTAGTAAAAAAAGACAAAATTGCTGAAAACCTATATTTTGTAGTAATTTGTTTTCTAAAGTATTTTTGCGATATTGTCATTTATTTCTATAGCTGAAGATTAAATATATAATACAGATATTTTAGTTAAAATCTACCTCCTGAAGTTTGAATAGGGAATTTCCTCTTGGCTAGAATTAATTAGTGTACACTTCAAACATTAGGGAAGTTGCAAAAAAAAATACAAAATTTGGAAAAGATGTGCACTGCAGTTTATTGTCCTGCCGAACAAGTTGGAACGGGGAACTATAAAATGAGCACGTCCGTCCGTTTGTCCTGTCGGATCCGTCTGTGCAATAAAATGTTAACCCTGGTGTATAAGCGCAATTTATCCTGGAGTTTTCCGTAGGGCGACAATGAGCAACTTGTGGACAGAAGCGGGTTGATGATTTCTTGACCTGATTAGATTTGGGCATAAAATATGCTAATTAAGTTCTATTTGCATAATTTATGTGAAAATTCTCCTGCAAGGCCTTTGTACAAGTTTTCTGGAGTTCTGTAGGCGTATAATGATGTAAACTTGGTAGAAGGAAGCGGGCTGAGAGTTCTCAACCTTATTATATTTTGGGCGTATTTCGGGCAAATTGGAGGTATTCAAATGAGCTAATTAATATTCAAAAATCCGTATGACTATATTGGTTTTCAAACGGTACATCAGATCTCAAAATTCCTGCGCTGCCTGAAATAAGCATGGGGCAACATCTTTTTTGCAATATGAAGTAGGTGATATATGCCGGCGTAGGTATGCAAATGAGCTAATTAAATATGCATAATTGCTGTAATCGAAGACAGTTACGTCAGATATGCAAACTTCCTTCGCGACATGAGACTACTATGCCATAGGGGATTTGCAATATATGAAAGTATGTGATATTAATGCGCGTCATGTATGCAATGAAGCTAATTAAATATGCATAATTGCCAAATGTGCTCAGAAAGAACCCATGGCGAAGTTGATTTTTTTCAAGGGGGGCACATATATTTCGGGGGGGGGGGGCAAGCATATATTAAAATTGGTAGTATAGTATAAGGTCTGTGCATAAAGTCACTTAATTTTTCAGGGGGAAAGATTCCCCATAGGGGGAGCAGCTGCACAGCTGCCCCCCTGGGTCCACCACTGGAAGAACCACTGACCAAGGCCATATGGGGCATCCCCCGATTTGTCTCAAAGGTCACATGGGCCCTATTAAGGTGCATTCTTGAAAATCTCTCAATTCTTGTGCCACAAAATCAATTGCAATAATCACTCAACCGTGCTCAGAAGACCAAGGACCCAAGGCTCTTTGGGGGTGTTCAGATTTGAGCCAAAGGTCATGTGAGGACAACTTCAAAAGGGCATTCAATTGATAATATCTAATTCCTTCCTTCATGTGCCACAAATCATTATCCTGACCCAAGGCTCAAATGGGTGTACACAGATTTTCGATCATAGTCATGTGTGCTGATTAAAGGGGCATTGTTTGACAATTTTTCATTTATGGTCCAAATGCGTTGGTTGATTACAAACAGCGAAAATTGGCCAAACAACCACTGACCCAAGGCCTATATGGAGTGTTCGTAGATTTCGGTCGGTCAAAAGTCACATGGACGATTAAGAGGCAGTTTTTGAAGTTTGATAAATGTTTTTCCCCCCCCCTTGTTGTACCACAACCAAACACAACCTAGAACCTTGTAAAAAGGTGACACTTGTGGTCCGCGATCTACTTTGTTTGAAGCAACCCACAATTTTGAAAATTTGAGATTTTGTGCACAGTTTTTGGTATTGTCCTAGTAACTACACTTGGTTAATTGTAATGCTCAGGAGTATTTGTCCTTTAAAAAAAAAGTGATTTTGGAATCGGGATCTCTGATTGTTATTTAATGGCAGAGCTGGAAGTGCCAAATTTCTATCCATCCATTGTTAAATTGAAACACCAAATTCTGTCCGTCCATTATAAATAGTGCTACTTCACAAAAATGATCCCTAACTTGCCTTGCCTGACCATTGGAACAACCAGTGGATGAGCATAGACATGTACAAGGCGTAACCAGCGGGGGCAGGGGGCAGAATGCCCCCCCCCCCCCCGGACAACTAAAATGGGGACGGAGAATCTAAAAAATGGGGACAAGAAGAAGTGGGAGAAGGGGAAAATATGGGTCTATCTGGCAAGTGAAGCGAGCCGGAAAAAAATGGGGAAACTTCTTGAGTCTTGCCCCCCCCCCGGAGGCTCAGGTCTGGTTACGCGCCTGACAAAGCACTATTTCCCGGCTAACTCATTTTGGAAGGCCGCTTCCAGCAGGCAGTCCAGCATGTAAGTTTTCTCCCACCCTGCTTAATAGGCTGGTTTTTCACAAAGTTGCTCAAAATTATCTTTGGGGGTGGGTGGTACGAGTCAAAAAAAATGCTTCAAACGTTGCTGCTTGCACAGAAATGGCATGGTTTTTACCATAGAATGTAAATCCAGGCATGCAACAAGCCAGATGTTGCATATCTGCCCTTTGTAATGGAACCTGTAATTGATTGATGCCCAGATAGACCTTTTGTCTCACGTAAGCTACAAAGAGGCTACATGAGGCAGTCCTTTATGAATAGTACCCAAATACCTCACTATGAGTTACAATATGCTCATGCATCCACCAAGGACACAGTTCAGTGGATTGTACTTGTACATACATTGACATAAATTGACTTACGTGATCTGGGTGTTGTATATCATACCCAAAAACCAGGGGTGTATTTTCAAAATACATTGGTGAATGAAAACTACTGAACAGTGCCAAGGGAATTGAAAATTCACTAGCTCATAGTGCCTATTGGGTAATGAAAATGTATTGCAATCAGTGCTTAGACTTTGGTTTATATAAGTGTCTTCTCACCAAGCAGACACAATGTCTGGTAAGGTCCGAACATGCCGGTATAGTTAGTGTACGCGGGCAGGCCAATCCCCACCTCCACGTGGTACCAGACGGATAGCGTAGGCTTACTTGTGATGTTCCAGCCCGGTTTAATGCTTTGAATTATTGCTTATCCCTACTGAGCAGTTCCTATAGCGACTCGAGCTTTGGATATGGCCGGAGATAGCCTGCGTGAGCTAACGGAAAGATGGGTAACAGGGCTTGGATTCGGTTGTGTTCAGCAGACGTAGTACAGGTATAGTTGTGGTGCGCGGCCTATCTACCATAACCGGTTGACTCAGCCTGGTGTGGCTCCGAAACGATACCGTTTTTGTGTTTGAGATGAAAGTACAATGTAACACCCGTCTACCATTGTCTACTGATGTGAATTGAATTACGTAACAGTATTGTAGTCTACATAGTAATTGGCGCACATAGCCATTGTTGCTGAAAGCGCCATTCAATCTAATCAACCAACCAACCAACCAACAGCATCATCATCTTCTATCGTATGCCACAACGAGGAAGGGGATAGACCCCCACAAGTGTGATCAACATGCATCCATTGTGATGTTGTCTCCTTGGTTCATAATATTGGAATATTGGATCAAACCATGTGCCTCTCGGATGAAAAGGTGCCTTGGCTTTAAACGAGGTGTATGGATATCTCTTGCGATGGTATCATGAAGGTGGTGGTTTGGATCCAGTGCTTGTGGAGTCAGGAGCCATGGAGTGAGATTTCCTCCTAAGGTCAGCTGGTGGGATACCTTTACTGTGAAACCACCATAATGCATGACATTCTTGCAAAGCAGCATTGCATTTTTTTTGGGGGAGGAGGGGTCAATATGGGAAAATAAACCCATTGGAACCTGTTGTATGTAATTTTATATAGATACGTTGACATGTGACCGTCCAACGCGGGTAACAAACAAAGCACTGCCAAGCAGTATGCGTGAGCATCTTCAGGGCTTGTGCTTTAAAAATTCCTGCTTCAATTAGGCGTGATTAGGCTATTGAATGCTGTAACTGTATGGGAGTATTATTCGCCACCTCTAAAACATGTCAGTAGTAGACCAGGTGCTAACTGTGTGTTGGTAAACATTGATGTCACCTCATTATAGTCGTAATGAATTTTTTTTTGGGAATTTATGTTCAGTGGTATTAATTGATAACTGGTAACTTACAAGAAGGTAGGGGCCGACCAGGTAACCCTGTATATTCTTACCATGGAAACTCAAGTCAAGCCAACTATGAAGTTTTCATTGCAATTTCTAAGTCTAAGTAATAGATTCAAATTTTTGCATCAGAAGGGGAAATCGAACCCACGACCCTTGAGATTACAAGACGAGTTGACCATCCAAGCATGCAGGGTGCAAAATACGATTTTTAAAGGGAAGCAAATTTCAAGGCATTTTCAATTGTGGAAAGGGCATTAAGGCAATTACAGTTTTTTTTTATCTTTTCCACAAGGCCACAAAAGTGCCCTTGTGTTTATTAACAACTCAAAAAAAAAAAAAACACAATCACAAAAAACAGAATTATCAAAAAAACACAAAAAAAAAAAAAACATGATGGCAACAAGAATATTAAAACCAGTACATGATAATTATAATACAACAAATTGATCCCTTTTCATAGTAGTATATTTAAAAAATAGCGTCGCCAAGTAAATTTAGAAGGCAATTACATGTTGATGCACCAGGGCCAAGAATGGCAAAAAAATTGCATGCGGGGTTTATTCGGTTATTTGCCCACGCAAACTCGTAACGCAGAATTGTTTTTTGTAATACTTAATACAGTCAAGGAATAAAGATTATGCATTACCGTAATCTTGATTGGTGAGGGACTGGTCGGCCCCAAGCCACTTCTGGTAACTTTGACCATGTCGCTTTATGTGGAATAAAACTATAGAGGTGTCCCTATACGGCGAGGTCCTGACCGAATATCGGCAGTTAATATTTGTTTTTTATGAATACCTGGTTTCTTTTCATTGCCTGTGATAGTATACAATACCAGTGGCGAGCCAAGCTTTTTTCAGGGGGAAAAGGGGGGGCCAGCTTATATTAAATTTTTTAGTAGTATATGGCCTATGGAATCACTAATTCTTCAGGGGCAAGGGGGGCTGGCAAGATTCCCCATGGGGGGAAGCTTCCCCCATCTGGCTCAGAACCACGAACAAATACTACGTGGTTCGAAGGACTTGGGGCACACTATTTTAATCCATCATGGTCACGCGTAAATCAACCAAAAACTCTGATTACATTTTAGTTAAATCCAGGGCTGTATGCAGAATTCATGGGGGGTCTTCAAGAAAGTGGACTTTTTTGTAAAAGTTGGATCTAACCCCTTATAGGCCATGGGGCCAAAAGAAGAAAAAGATGCCTCAATAAATCGCAGTCCTCATATAGAAAATCACAACTTTGTTATAAAATTCCTGGATCTGGAATTTTTGTTATACCCCGTATCCTGTGGGCACTTTCAAACTGTGCATAAATGTTTACGTATGCATGGAAATGGAAATCCAATTCACCACTGACTTTGGAATTACGCATTTTAGGTGACTATTTTAGTTCTAGATACTATTTTTAATTACTAACAAATAATATATTGCAAATCTCTGAGTCCGGCCTTTAATTAAGAATTGTCAAGCCACACCTTAGACCTTTCACTGTGGATTCCAATGCAGTCCATGCAAATTTTATTTCTACGTAAGAGGACGCACAGAAACAAAAGAAAATAAAATTTATCAGATTTAGAATTTCATAGAAAAGCATATTTATGCAAACAAAATATCAGCACTTTTAATATATTTACTACAAAATGGAAAACATCATGCCAAATGAATCCATGGGGTCATACTTTGTTAACCCTCTGGGAGCACTACTTGCCTTTTATATACAGTGCATTGTTGATAGCCTAAAAAAAATTGTTTTGATGGCGTAAACCCGACCGCCCCTATTTTTACGGCCGACCCTAAATATTTTTATTTTTTTGTGTGCAAAAAAAAAGTTTTTAAAAACCACGTAAAACCAATATTTCATATGTGAGGGTTTTCCATCATGTTTTACTGATATATGGTCATGAAAACGGCGGATGAAATCCAAAAACAGGAATTTAATGAGGTCATACTTCGGTACTCTAAAGATTGCAGGACATTCAAAATGACAAAGAAAAAAGATGTGTTACAGAAAAAGTGAAGATGTGCCATTTGTTTGTATGTGGTCAGTATTATTTTGTGTTTTGGTATGTGAACATAAAAAAAAAAAAAATACGAACCTACCTACCCATATTTTTTTTTTCTATGTACGCCAATCAAACAATTTTTTTTTTAGGCCTTAGCCAATTACATCATACATTAATTCATTAACCAGTTGGAATGCAGCTTCCAAATATTTAAGCACTAAGCCCTCTTCAGCCCTCCCAAAGTGGCAAATGGGAAGGTAGGTAGTACCCCTTAATTAGCTAACCAGAATTGAAATACAGGACTGTCCCAAAAAACAACTATACAATCAAACTAAAAATTCTAATTTAAAACACTGCTTCTGTGAGATATTTTGATTTGTATTTTGTTAGAGCAGATCTAAGCTAAATCATCGTTTTATTGTTGGCCAATTTGATGCACCCAACATAAGATATTGCGTAAGTTGAACACAAAGCGGGATAAAATACCACTGGGGCCCGTTTTCACTTGAAGGTTCAAGAAACTAAAGGTACAAGGTGTATGTAATCGGTGGGATTAATTAAAATGTTTTCAAACAAAAGAATATTGTGGAGATGATAAGATTATCATGCAGCTGAAATAATCACATATTATATTTTCAAGACAGTTGGTGAATGGTGTGAAAGCCCCAGAAATTATGGCTGTGGGCGAAATAAGGAGGACTCACTTGTCCGCAGGACCAATAATCATGAAAATCACATAAATTGTACTGCTGAAATAAGGGGGACAGACCACAAGTCTCTGTTTATGGGGGGAAAAAAAGTTGATGGACAAATGCTCTAATGGGGAGGGCTATTTTTCCCTCCCCATTCCCATGCTACCCCAAGATTGCCAGGGATAAACAAAATGAAGAACAAAAATAAAGGAAATGATGGTTGGTGCTCAACATCCTCAATTAATTAAACAGGTGTGTTTTTTATGGTTCTGTCACTTCTGCTGAAACCTGGAGTAAAGCCGAGACAACAAGACTGTTTGAATTTAATTTTCCCAATGCTACTTTATTTCCTTGCAATTGTGAAATTATAAACTTATAATTTATGTATTCACAAGGAGCAGCAATTTCTACCTTTTGATTTTCAATGGCATCTCTGTTGATATATCGGGAGAGCCAAAACTGGACCAACATGTTTTCCAAGTGTCTCATACTTGGCCATAACTCCAGAACCAGACCAACTAAAAATCTCATGAAAGCTGAAACATTCCTGAAGAGCCAGTTAGCTTACAGTTGAGATGAACTTAAGATTTTGGCAAAAAAATTTGATTGTATATTTTTTGAGAGAGAGTCTGTAACCAAACAATACTTTTTTTAAATAGTATTCCAGGGGTTCTCAATTGGCGGCCCGCGGGCCAAATCCGGCCCGCCAACCATTGATTTTTGGCCCTCCACTTGCTCTAAAATATAAAGATAAACATAAGAAATTCAGGTGTATTTGGCCCTCAAGTAGGGAACTTTCAAATATGTTCAGCATTCTCTGGCCCCTCAACTTATATAATTGAGAACCCCTGTAGTATTCTATTACCTCTACTGCCCATTTATTACTGCAATGCATCATTCTGATTGGTCAGTTCACTGCCCATTATTCTGCAATAATAGGTCACAAATGCATTTCCCTACTAAATCAAGCTGTTTTCGGTAATAGAATAGAAATAAAGGGCTTGCAGTATCATCTATGGGCTCATGTATCCTCGGCTGGAAAAACTGCGCCTCGCCCATTATTTAGTTTTTCCAACCTCAGACACATTATTCGCTCATTAATGGTACTCCATCACCCTTTATTTCTTAAATATACCTAGCACATAGATTTTTTACTTCTGTCCCTCACTGCATGGTGAAACTATAGTTACATTAGACTTCAGCCATCTTGTAGACTTGTAGTACATTTCCTAAATTGAAAATTGATTTTTATTTCAAAAAGTCAGTGTTACAAAATAGAGATATCTGACAAAATACAAGTAACATTCCTCTTTGAGAAGACACACACACAAAATCATATTTTTTATATGCACAAGTTGGTACATACCATATAAAATACGTTAACAATTTGCAAAATGACCAACCACTTTAATCCTTCCAAGATTTAAATTGATGAGGTTTATGGCACAGTAAAGACACTGTCACAAAAACTGAACCAATTTGACATTTAAAAGGCTTTTGATGTTTTTATCCTTTCCAGGACTTTGATAGGGTGTTTTGAGTTCACCTTTGATTTCATTATGTCAGCACAAGACGGTCATAAGTGCAAAAGCTGCCATGTGACACATCTATGTGCTGCCATGTATTTATAGGATGACTTTTAAATTATCTTTTCTTGCACCAGTGGCTCTTGAAATTGTGCTGACTGAAGAAACATTTCAACAGCCACTGACCAAAGACTTGGCATGATAGTATGTTTGATGGGAATTTATACAAATGGCAGCTATTGCACTTACGACCTTCTTGCATTTACATGACGATTTGTATTGTACTAAATGCTTAAAGAATATTTGCTGTTCTGATACTTCCATCTCATTCGCAAAATAGATTAATTTCCAAAAAAATACCTGTATGTAAAACCTTTTAAAGTGAATATTTTCACAAGAGAATCCACACAAAAACACAATAAGGAGGATCCAAGTCCTGCCTCATGTACACATTTGGTATGGTATAATTAGTGCAGGGGCGGCGCCAGGGGGGTGGCAGGGAGAGTTTCAAATTTGAGGAAAAACGGGTTTTACGCAATAAATTGCGCGAAATTAGGGTTTTTTAACCAAAATGAGTTGATTTTGTACTGTTTTGCCCCCCCCCCATGATGTTTCGCCCCTCCTATGATTTTACCCTGGCGCCGCCCCTGAATTAGTGCTGCTCTCAGTTTAAAATTAGAGAATAAATGTTATGATTTTGGAACCGGTACTCTCTCTCTCTACAACAAATTGAAACCAAGGCAATGCCATTATTTTCAGTGGAAGAATGAGGCCAGAGGCTGAGTTTGTCAATGAAAAAAATGGTATTGCTGGATTCAATTGGTCATAGAGAGAGTATCAAAAAATCATTCCTTATATTCTCATTCTTAAGCAAATTTATAATTCAAAGTAACGTTTAACCTAATAATGCTTTGGTCCTTATGGCTTAAAGTGACAGAAGGAGATTTTTTTGAGGATACAAATTTCTCGCAAATTTTTCACTGGATCGGTTGTAGACCACCTACCGAGAACGTTTTGAAAGTTTATTGGACAAACAAGTACAAAAGAAAACTGCAAACCTTGTTTTGAACTTGCCTGCTATCGTAATCGGCCCTATAGAAAACCATACTTTGAATTTCTGTCGCCGTGCAAAGACCTATGAACTTGTGTAAATTCTCACAGCCACTTAAGAAATATTACAGTTGATCAAAGATGTACTCAAAACCACCCTACCCAAAACTCTTAAAGGTGCTCCACCCGAATACAAAGTAATATTTTTCTGTATTTGGAGGAAAGGCCATCGCTAATATACCTTAAGGCATTTTGTGATCCACAGCCTCGTCCCCTGACTTACTTAAAAAAAGTTGAGATATTTGTATCATCTGAACCGTTGGTGTAATGTGTGTCTAATGTTATGTGCAAATTTGATCTCCTCTTGAAGAAATTTGTAATTTTGTATTTTCTGTCCATAAAGAAACATAAATTACAGCACAGTGGCCAATGGGGCAGCGTGATACAAACATTTACATATAACATCAAAATGCACCATCAGAATCAACTGAAAGTTTGGAAATAACCTTTTCTCGGGAATATCTAGTAAACCAAAAATGAGATGCTAGAATCACAAAATGTACCTTTTAATTCCAAACTTTCTTTTGACTCTGACTTATTTGTCATTTTAATGTGAATACTAATTCTGTATATTTTTATAATTAAATATAATTACAGCCGCTTGAAACTCTGAAATAAAGACTGAAATACATTAGTGCTCGTTCACTGGTATCCACATTAACACAGTCCTCTGTGGCCCAGCGGTATTTCTCACACCTAGAAAGCGAGAGGTCCGGGTTCAAGACCGTGTATTTTTCGTCTTTATTTAGTTCTGTGCTCGCCAGTTTCTCCGAGCTTCTATATAATATTTACCAAATTACTTTCTCGGGTTGTATCATTTACTTGATCCTCGCGTGCATTGAAATGAGTTTCGCTTCGTCATAGATTCTGCCAGAATCATGCATATAAGGCCCTCCCATTCTAAAAAAATATTTTTATAGCCCATAGATTACTGTACAAATCATTTCCAGTAACCATAAACAGCCCATATTTTAGCTTGCAGCATCTTTAATGGAAAAGAAATTAGCCAAAATAGTTCGCAGATGAGATGAGAAAAGTACAAGGTTTCTAACGATACCAAAATCTCAGGTTTGATAGAGAGTTGTGGGTTGAGGCTGAGGGTTGGGTCAGTGCCTCTTTAGTTTCAAATATGAAATAGCGTTATTAATGTCCCACAATCATCTCTGTTCATAGGCAGTGCAGAGAAATTCACATTCATGGGCAAAAAAACATTAATCCAGGTAGTTAAACATCATTAATTCCAAACTTATTGTTTGAAGCAACATAGCCAAATGATACATTAAGAAATCCGTAATTAGGCCACACTCGAAGGTACATCAGTAGGATCCTTTTCTGTCACTTGGACAGACCCAGCTCCTGCATTGTACAGTGCGTTATCAAAGCCAACACTGCCGATGTCCAGAAGATTTTTCTTGCCCGGTCCCCTTGTGATTACGAAGAACACGATGATGCCAATCAAGGCGATACAAACCAAAACTACAATAACGATGCCTACAATACCACCAGCTGACATGCCTGAAAAATAAAATAGTAAAATTTTACTACAAGTTCAATTTGGATGTTTATATTGTGTAAAACTTGCAGAACTGAGCTCATGGCACTGGCATCACTGAGATCTGTGTAAAACAAGATTTTTTGAAGAAAAACCACATTTGCCCACTCATATATAGTTAGTGGAATAAAAAAATCAAAATAAATTGTCAAAACTGTATCACCGTTATATTTTTTCTGGTTTTATCATTATTATAAATGAGACTTTCGAACAGCCAGTGGCGGTGCCAGGCTTCTCTTTCTGCAGGAAAATGGGGGGGGGAGTGAAATTTTTGTGGGCAAAAGTGACATTTTTGGGGAACAATTTGGAGATCTTTAATCAAATTTGGCCCCAAACTGCTGATTTTTACCAAAATTGTGTGATTTTTGGCCCCAAATTGCTGATTTTTGCCCAAAATCCATCATTCTTCTTCTGGCCAGAGGAGGCAAACTGGGTGGGGCAAGAACAAAAAATTAAAGGGAAATTTTCCCCCTGCCCCCTCTGGCACTGACACTGCGAACAGCTGTGTGATTAGAAGAACTGATGACCAGCCTCCCATACGAACATGTTTATTTAGTCGGTCCTTCTCTTAATTTCTTACAAAGATGCACTCAAAACCACTCCATCACAAGTCCTTAATAACCTACCTTTCTGTTTGTTAGGATTTAACGGAGTTCCCGGAAGTCCAGTTGTCGGAATTTTCTCTGTTGACCCTGTCCAACCAGGGGGGTAAGTGCGAGGGGGCTTGCGTGTTGTTGCTGGTGGGGTCTCACCAGTGCCATAAGGTGCTGGATAGATAAAAAAAATCAAAATTATGAATTATGAAAAAATTAAGAAATTATCCTACCTTGTAAAATCACATTTAATACTATACTGTGCTTAAAGGAGAACCGTACTAAGAATAACTTATACAATATACGCTATAAAATAATTATTGAACACATATTGAGTGGTTTCATGGAAAAACGGAATTATACTAACCATAAAAATGAATAAAAACATTTTGTCTGACCATGCGCTATTTGAATTTTGCGCTAGTGTATATGGGATATGTATACGTGTTATGCGATACCGACGGCACAGAAGTGTCATACACCTTCACACGTGACGCTTTCATATTGTGTATTTACTATGGCATGTGTGACGCAAACGTGCCGACCGTATCCCATAACACGTTATACAATAGCGCGAATTTTAAATAGCACATGGTCAGACTAGATGGCTTTAATTCATTGTTATGGTTAAAATAATTCTGTTTTTCGATGAAACCACTCGATATGTGGTCAATAATTATTTTACAGAGTATATTGTATAATATTATTCGTTGTACAGGTTCTCCTTTAATATAATGCAAACCATCACATGCTTTAAAAAGCGAGGACTAATGAAAGAAGGAAAATCACTTAATGCGAGTCTTAGAATGTTTCAAAGCACAGAGTCATGCCTTCATGTGAACATGATCACAAGTTTTTTTTTTATAATTATAATTCTATCACCCCAACCTTCAACCCCAATCCTACAATCACTAAACTCTCACCCTAAATCTTAACTTAACACTAGAACACCCTATGATCATGCTTGCATAAAGCAGAACAAGAAAACTGTTCCAATGTGGCAGACCACAAATGCTGATGAACCAGGGGAGGTGCCAAGGGTTGGCCACTTCCTTAAGAGTTTCAAAATTCAGGTTTTAAGCAATAAATTGAATAAAAATTAGGATGTTTTTTACCTATGAGTTAATCGTGCAATTTTTTCCTCTTCTGAGAGTTTACCCTGATGCCATCTCTGTGATGAACTGCCACCAGTCTTAGAAAAAAGGTGTACTCAAAACCTATTTTGTCCAGTATGTAAAATATGTATGTATGTATGTAGAACCTTAAGCTTCTATTAAGAAATTTTAACAAGTTTGATTTGAACAAAGACCTTTGTGATTTAAAGGCTGACTCAGAGATTTCCTGAGGAGGGCGCCCTCATTTTTCAAACATAGGGAAAATCACAGTTTTAAAATTCCAGATCTGGAATTTTTATTTTACACAGTATCCTATGGGATTGTATACTATACATAAATGCTTACTGCATCAAAACAAAATATCAATCAATTATCAACTTATGATGGGAATTTTGGGTGGCTATCTTTAGTTCTAGTCACTATTTCTAATTATTACACACACTCATTTTATTTCCAAAATCTCCGAGTCAGCCTTTAAATAGGCCTATGAACACTTTCTGTGTGTTCATGTAACCGATTTGGGTCTATGATTTGTTTGTTCTTTTCTGTCTGCTATAATTTTATTTTAATCTACACAAGAACCTTTGAAGTCTTCTTTACAGTCTGATCAGAGATTTTCGAAATATTATTTTTTTGTGTAATAATGAAAATATTCAACTAGAACTAAAGATAGTACTAAATGCACATTCCAAATTTTGAGATGAATCGGATTTCGTTTTGATGCAGTAAACTTTATGTAGTATTACGTCCCATTAGGACTGTGTATAACAAAAATTCCGGATCCGGTTATAACAAAAGTTGTGTTTTCTTATATGAAGGAATTCATTTAAGCTTAGCAATTTCATAATACTTGGTTAGTATATAAACAAGCATTATTACATGCAAAAACAAATAACGATTTTTTTGGAAATAGGGCGCCCTCCTCAGGAAATCTCTGAGTCGGCCTTTAAGAGTTTTGAAGTTTAAAGTTCTTACAAATAACCCCATAAATTGTTTGCAAACTAGACACAATATGTTAAAAATCTTTATAACCCAACTTACTTATAGAACATTTAAAATTGTTTTTATCTGGATGGGAAATGATTTCTGAGAGTCACTTTTAGTGACATCCTGCCTTGCAATCTATCATATTGCTTTCGCAGTTTATCAAATTTCAAATCAAAATTGAACACAAAAACAAAATCATAGTCTACAATAATACAACTGCTGACTACTTTTTTAATTCTTGCATACATATACTGGTTTACAAGACAATCAATGTCATTCCCAGTAAGCCGCTACTATCCCACATCTTCGACACAGTTCCTCAGTTCTCCATTTCCATTCCCACGTCGGCTCCCCTTCAGCCCAATTCACATAGTCCACAGGCGTGTGCGTCATGGGCCACATGAAACCCACTAAAATGATGCAGATTATTTTACAATGTTGAAAGTGCAGCATTTAAAACATAACATACTGAACTACGGTGTGAATACTGCTTACCTCCCAGCATGTGATGCCGTTGATACTGTAGACAAATAGTTTCAACAACAGTGCCTAGGAGATGCATTTCCTATGAAGATGCATTGCTAGGAGATACAAGTAGTGGTAGTCTATCATGGGGCAATAGGTTTCAGTCCAATATTTGAAAGAATTTTCTATATGATTGACTTCTCATTGGGGAGCAATGTCTCCTTTGTACCCTTATGCGGCTAACCCGTTTTTAGGTGATAGCAAGGGCAATCCAATAAGACAATTTGTTCATTTCTGGAGGTAAGAGGGAAGTCCGACTTACGCAAATTCTCATTTCTAATCTGGAAAATAATGCGTGGGAAGAAGGGTACTTTCTTACCTTGTAAAAACTGATTTGTAGGTCAATCAATTGTTGCCACAAAAATCTATGGAAAGTAGAAAAAAAAGGGTATCTTTTCTAACCATTACCATGATTGTGTTGAATGAAGCTGTTAGACATTGAAAAATTAATTAGTGAAAATCGCATCGAATTTCACACGAATCACAAGCACGCCGCCATTCTTGTTGCGGATAATATCGTACTTTCACTGAGTTACTATTTTCAATGCGGTGTTAATCAGGATGCAGCAATGTGACCTGGGAAGAAAGAAAAGAAATCACCTGATTGAGTAGGAAAAAGTCCACCCTTTCGATTGAGACCAAACTCGACATCGATGAAAGGCAATGAAATATACCTTTTTGTTCGGTGAAGTTCAGCACAAGCAAAGGTAAGTGTTGACTCCAACTTTGTCGATAAAAAAGGATTAAATTTCATTGGAAGGACTTTGGTCACCATTTGTAATGGCTATAATGAAAAAATTGGAGTTTTTTGGTAAGTAGAACTTGTTTTGGTGGATGTGGAGCTGTCGCAAGCAGTCGACAAGCATGTTTTGTTATTGATGGTGCATTCCCAAGGCTTGCAAATCCCCGAAAAACGGGGTAAGTAAGTAGTTTGCAATTGGGGCGTTGCCGTTGGGGGCGCGGGTAGTCAGCAGTGTTACCTTGTCTTGCCAGGAATGTTTCCAACAACAAAAATTAATTTTTTGTCCATTCATTAATCAAGAAAGAATGTTTTGAATGATATTTCATTGATTTTTTTTTTTTTTTTTGGGGGGGGGTAAGTTGGGTCAGTTCTAAACGGATGCTTTGACTTTTTTTTTATTTTTCCTCTGGAGTGGTATAGCTGAAGTTGGTGCAACTGTCCCCCTTCCCCTCTTTTACAATTCGTGTCTTAGCTAGCTCTACTCCTCACCCCTCTTGACCATTTTGTCCTTCTTCCCCCTTCACCCACCACCACCACCTCCCAATAGGTAACGTTTATGCATTTTTTGCCACGAACTTTCATTAATTCTTTCCAGTTTTCCCTGGGCTTTAGATCACCTACCCTCTTGCTTGGCCCAAGATGGTAAATGGCACTGGTATGCTATGCTGTTTTATTCATTTTATTCATGTGTTACTTTAGTTTAGGCATTAATTGTCTCTCCCTATTATTTCGTATATTGTTTTACTGTTCGCAACAATTTGTAAATAGAAATATATATTGTTTGTATTCAATTTAGGAATCATGGCTAATAGTGACTCTGGGTATGAAAATTGAAGGAAAATGATCCCTCTGCAAGCTACATATCCCAAATTGGGGGGAAATGTATAATTGTAAGCCAAACATAGGTTAGGTTTACAGGTGGTGCCAAGGGGGGTGCCACACCCCCCTAAGTTGCAAAATTCAGAAAACAGGTGGTTTCAGCAATATATTGTGTTCAAATTAGGGAGGTTACCCATATGATGGTTAAGAGTTGTAATTCACTAGCTATCGTGTTTTTTTGTACTGCATATAATACAATAAAGTATAGCTTCACGATACCTGAAGCTATGAGCCATATTCATAACATCAATGGTTACCCTGTTAAATCTTTTTTGAAGTGATACCAAATTATATTTAATCCTGTATTTTTACAATTTTTTTTATCATATTAAGGTTGCACTTGCAGTAGAATTTTTTTTTCACTTGTATTTCAGTTCAATTATGAACATTGTTATGGTTTAAACTGTTATAAAAGTTATGCCTCTGATAAGGAGGTCTTCAATAGGAAATTAAAAAACTAGAGCTCAATGTGTTGCAAGAGCATGTGTAAGTTAGGCGTTTTTTGCCCTTTGACCTCTAAACAGTGGGTCATATGAAGAGGGTTGCAATAGACATTTTTTCATCCTTCGAGATCTACCAAGATGCACTCTTTAGAATTTGCCATTGAACCTTGTTTTAAGTTTTACACAACTAAATGTTTGACCCCCTGTGTCACAGATGACCTTTGACACCTGTGTCCTAGGATGACTTTTGACCCCCAAAGCACACCCCATAAACACAGGCATAGCTCATTCCAAATAACAGAACCAAGTTCATGCATGCTATTTGTAGCACAGAACGGTTTTAAATTTGACAATTTTTGCACACATACTGTGACCCCTATGTGAACTTTGACCACAAACAACGCACATGAATATAGCTGGTGTCCGGGTAATTACTCTGACTATGATGACCAAACTCACTCAAAGCATTAAGGAGTCAAGTTTATAAGAAAGAAAAGAAAGAAGAAAGAAACAGCAAAAAAAACAAGTTGGGCGAAAATGCGTAACTTAAAATTGGTCAAAATGGTTTGCCGCCAAAAATTTTTAAAAATATCATAACTCCGTTTGTTTTTTTTTCCAATTTTTCTTTAGCATGAGCTTCATTTTTGTACCATTGTGTTTCTTTTTGATGTCTTTCCAGAATACCAAAATTTGTGGGGGTTTTGTAAAAAAATTGCAAAAAGTGCCGACTCCTAATGTAAGATCGCCCCAAACTATAAAATGCAAAATTCACTTTCGGTTATTTGTCCCCCGCCGAACAAGTTCGGACCGAGGACTATTAAAAAGAGAAGCGTCCCATCCGTTAGTACGTTTGTCCGTTCGTCCGTATGTGATAAAAATGTTTAACCCATTGTGTATACGATTTATCGGGGAGTTCCGTAAGGGGACACAATGATGTAATCTTGGTGGAAAGAAGCGGGTTGATGAGTTCTCGACCTGATTAGAATTGTGGCTGAAATATTGCATAATTTACAAGAATTTTCCTGCAAGCCTGTGTACACGTTTTCTGGAGTTCGTAAGGCGTATAATGAGTAACTTGGTGGAAGGCAGCGGGCTGAAGAGTGCTTCAACCCTGATAGATTTTGGGCGTAGTTCAGGCAAATTGAGATGCAAATGAAGCTAATTAATATGCAAAATCAGCGTAATGCTATATTTTTTGAAATGGTTTCATCGGATACTCAAAATTCCTGCGCTGCCTGAAAGCCTATCATCGGGGCACATCTTTTTTGCAATGTGGAAAGTATTGATATATGCGGCTAGGTATTGCAAATGAGCTAATCAAATATGGTAATTGCTGTATCTCTGAACGGTAAATTGGATAGGCAAATTCCTTCGTTACATGAGACGTACTATGCCATAGGGGATGGGGTTCGGAGGTTGAGAGTGTTGGGAGGAAGGGGGTGGGGTGTTGAAGGGGTTGGGGAGGGAGGTATTGCAGGGTGTTGGGAAGGGGGGGGGGGTGTGGGTTGGGGAGGGGTTATTGAGGGGTGTTGGGGAGGGGGGTATTGCGGGGTGGTTGGGGAGGGGGTGGGAGTGTTGTGGGGTGCTGGGGATTGTTGAGGGTATTCCGTGGTGTTTGTGGAGGGCCCGGAGGGGTAGGGGTGTTGCGGGGTGTTGTGGGGTAGGGGTGTTGCCGGGGTGTTGTGAGGGGTAGGGTGTTTGGGGAGGTGTTGTCGGGGTGTTGTGGAGGGGAATGAGCGGGGTGTTTGGGGAAAGGGGAGGCATGTTGCGCAGGGTATTGGGTTTTTGTTGGGGGTTGGGGTGTTGAAGGGGGTTTGGTGTTTTTCTCTTTTGTTTTTTGTTTCAGCTTGTTTGTGCGTGTTTTTGTTTTGTTTTTTTTCATGTTTTGTTGTTCGTGCTATTCAGTTTTCTTTTTGTTGTTCTTTTAATTTCTTATTTTTTTTGCTTTTCAATTTCTTTTTTTGGGGAAATTGGAGGCGTGTTACAGGGTATGGGGTGGGTGTTAAGGGAGGGGGTATGGTGTTGCGGGGGTTTGGTGTTGCAGAGTGTTGTGGAGGGAGTGGGTGTTGGGATGAGGGTTGGGTGTTGGGGTTTTGCGGGGTTTTTGTTGGTGAGGGGTGGAGTTTGTTTGAGGTTTTGTGGATTTGTTGGGTTGTTGTAGTTGCATTTATCGCATATTAGTGATCGTGACATCCGGCAGGGACATATTTTTACGCATGCGTAATACCAAGTTGCCTATGGGTAATTAATAGTTGGGGGGGTGTTTTTTAAAGATTTATCCAGGCCATTCTATCTTTATCACACTATAGAGCCCCAACTCAGTCGCAGGACGCATGGTTATATTAATAGCACTGAATTTTTTTTTCGCATCAGATTTTTTTTTGTGCGTCTTCAAGCAACAGCAGTTACTGCAAAAATAGCAGCACGCAAATTCACACCATTGTGTGGAAACAAAGTAAACTTTACAAAACAATTTTGTTTTATGTTTTAGAGTCATATAACTGAGGTCTGATTACCTTTCCATTGACTGAAACAATATGCATTACCTTTCATAAGACATAAATGAATGTCCCCAAATACCATAACACCCCTAAAGAAATGGGTACCACCATTGACCCATGTCACTCCCAGCATCCTTACAATTCCTCCCACTTTCTGGATTGGCCCCACTAAACGTGGGTAGGCATGAGTCAAAAACAGTTGATCATTCGCCCCTGAGTGGCGTTTTTCGCTTGTAATACCTCCTATGGCTCTACATGGCACTACAAGGTGATCCTTGCAAATTGATGAGTGTTGATCAATTCTAGGGGTATGATGGTTCTAATGACTGAAGGACGATTTTTGATTTTAATCCAGGAAACCTGGGCAAAAAATTAACTTGACCTTGTCCCAGGAGAACTCGGACGCCGACAGAGAGAGAGTGTGAATCTCTGAGCATCGTCTCCAGGAGGCAAGGGCGAATAGAAATACTGTCTTTAGAGTTAAGCTTCTTTAGAGTTCGCCTGATGAAGTGGTTCAAAAGGTGCCCTTCTTGTCAGAAACTCCCACACAGAGTTAAGATCCAACAATTACGGGTTGGGGTTGAGTATTATACATTCCCTCAAGAAGTAGACAGCTCGAACCACCATTGTTGATGGTCGACCCGTGTAAAACCCTCTGTGGATGGCTAGGTAAGCGACTTGTTATTCCTGACAGTGTAAGACTCAAGCACGGTATTGAAGTGGTCAGCGAAGAAATCCACCACATGCAGAGCTCTATGGAGAGGAGCCTTGCTTGTCCACCACCGGTAGTAAGGACCGAGAGACTTTTACTGTTAGGCCTCGAGGTTTTTTTGGGATTCTTTCCTTTTAACCGGCGTAAGATGAGCGTGGCTTCCTCTGTGAAAAGCCTCTATCTCTGCACCATTGCCGGATAATGACCCCACTCAGGGCAAGATGATCCAATGGGAGACCAGCGCTCCCCCATCCGGAAGGGATTAGATCGGACAAGTTTGTTAGACATAAGGTCGAGCCACGAGGAATGTTTCACCATTGGCCAAAACCAAAGATGTTTTTGGTCGGAAGGGATTATGAGGATTACACAGTCAAGTCTCTCTCCCAATTTGTTCGACACCACCCGGTGAAGAATGGGAATTAGAGGGAAGGCATAAGCCATGAATCCCAACCAGTCAATCGTCAGGACATCTACTGCGTATGCTCCCGGGTCGTGAGCCAGGACCGTAACAGAGGGAGCCGGTGACTGAGTTGAGATGTGGATCGATCTTCGGAGTGTCCCAAGTTTGGGCGAAGATCGTCTGACACTTCTGGATTCAGTATCCATTCAACGAAAGTTGTGAAGAGTTGTAGGAAGCTGGTAGTTGACATGGGTCAATGGTTGGTACCATCGTATTTTTAAGGGGTGTTTCTGGTATTTTTGGGACTTTCCATTTTCCTAGAAGGTTTCAGTCAACATTGGTGTAAAGGGAATCAAGCTCAGTTAATATATTAGATCACAAAACTAAAAATATAAGCAGCATTTAAAGAATGACAAATTAATTTGCCAAATATTTGTAGTACATTTGATTTCATTGAAGAGATTTTCATGGCTAATTAATATGGTTTTAATTTTAAAAAAAAAAGATTTTTCCAACAAATTGTGAATTCTGTCATCTTAAGAATAAACACAACACACATTTTTTATGGTATATCTTCTTAGGACATTAAAAGACCTTCCTATTGATAAAAATGAACTTCATTGTTTAACACCAACCATTCCTCAACGAAATTTGTGTTAGGTCCTAGGAAGTATACGTCATACAAGTACACACCACACAAACACACAATCCCTTACACAAACGACGAATTTTCAGATTTTTTCACATAGGGTGTTGGCTATGTAGAGTAAAAAATCAGAATGTTCTTATTTCTGAATTTTCCAACGGAAAAACTGTTAGGGAAATCTTTAAATAATTGCCAGAAAAGTCCTGAAATATTTTTAATGGGCTCTTCCAAGGTCTTCCTGGGGCTTCAAAAACATAAAAACCCCGTAAGCTTGTTTCAAGGACTTTTATCCCCTGGTACTCCCTCTATGGCCGAAAGTGGGCCACAAATAAACACTGCCCTAAGGGCTTTCTGATGGAGGTGTTTCAACACTGCATTCTGATTTTTGTTCTCAATCAGGGGGGTAGGACATGCCACCCTAACAACAGCAAATTCAAAACGGCATCACTTGCGGGTGCTAGTCGTTTTCAAAGACTTAACGGTAATGAAGGGCTCTCTTACGCATATCGAACGGTTACACACAGACTTGGCCTAAGACTAGGCCTGTCACGAATATTTAAATCTTAATGACCGTTACTGTAATACACTATTTTGCAGCCGGGGTTAATCCACTAACCCCGACGGATTTTTTTTGAAAATCAATCATTTTTTCCTCTTAATTCTAATCTGATGTTACAAATCTTTTGGAACAAATGTTTTAAAAGATGAGTTTTTGTCACTGGTACCGAGAGCTGCCATAGTAAATGCACGTAGCGATTCCCCAAATTAACCTTTTTGAATCCCCAATGCCCAAATCGAGCAGATAGTGTCCGACCCCCCCTGTTCTCAATTTTCGTGGTATTATATCGTCACAAATTCCCCACAAGTAAAATGACATACCATCATCGTTGCGTATGCAATCCCAACCACAGATCATAGATATGTCTTTAGGCCAACGTATTCTTGATAAAGTTTCTCATTTTTTCTGTGTGTCTTTCAGCACTGGTCGCCACCCTACTGTCTGCCCGACATATGTCCTACCCTTTCTTCCTTCCACTACCCTTCCTCCTCCCTTCCCCATAGTTGCGTGGTGTTTTGCCGCTGTATTCCTTATGCCTTGCGCTGGTCCATTCTGTCCAGTCTCTTCTCAGTATCCAGGGGCATCTGGAGGTTTTGTAGGTTGGATGCCCCTAATTATATCGAACAACAAAATGGTGATTTATTGATACTAATTCATGACACATGATATTCTGAGATCACTGACCATTTCAACAAATGCCCGCAGACAATATCCAAAATGTTTTATTTTCTTCTCTGAGTGCATGATCAAATAGTTGATAATAAATAGATAATTCCTCTAATCCAGAATTAACAGTATTACTAACCAAAGAGTATTTGTCATATGAGGCATATATCTGTCATTGACAATTTGATCATCCCAGATCCTTCCAACTGCCGAGCCCACAACCCTCCCCTGGCCCCTCTGCTGGGTTTACGCTCTGTCCCCCATTTGGATAAACCAAAATACGGGCCAACCATCAACCCAGCGTAATTCACCCGCAACTGAAATGAGAAGAGAAACATAATTTATGTGCTTATAGCCACATATAAATTGCTCCTGTCAACTTGATAAATTAATACGTAACTGTTCCTTTCTCGTACAGATGTTTTTAACGATCAGTTTTCAATATAATACAATCATTGTTGCCATCTAGGGCACCACAAGGTTCAATTTTTACGACCAGCAATACAAATACTATATAATGTGTGTGAACAATTTCCAGTTGATATATGATGAGTAGGCATTAGGTAAGGAACAATGTAATATCATCATTAATAACCCTACAAACATAAGTACTGTAATTCATTTCTTTAGATTCTTTTATCAAATTTAAAAATGACTTTGATACCATGCAGATAATTCACCTGGTCCATCTTTTAATTCAATCCATAATGGATTATCTCCCCATGCTATGCACTGAGGTCTCTACAAAAGCCTGTTCATAGTTATCCATTACACGGGTAGGTATGTTGCCATCTGATTGACATGCCGTCTGTGCTTCGTCAAAGTCCTTCCAGATGATTGTGGATGTCCAGTCACTCGGAACAACTGTCAAAGTACTGGATATAGCCGGATTTGCAGTTGTTTGGAGGAATGCCTGGATCTTAAGACTAGGATCTGGATAAAAAGATAGTTTATCAATGACCTGTTTGCATGACCAGATAAGACTCAGATAGTAATGAATATGAAACATATAGCCTATACTTTGTTCTTGTCTGAAGTATGAAGTGACAATGCGTGTTTATACCCAACCCAGTTGCTTGCCTTCAGTGCAGTGTTGCTTAAGCTTGTACTATGCATGCTGAAAGTCAGTACAATGTATACATCGCTACTTCATACTTCGAGCTAAACAGAGTAATAATCTTTTTTGTGAGCATAAGATAATAGAAACTCCGCCATTGAAACATGATGGCTGCAGATGGAATTTCACAGTATTTTCACTGAGAGTGCCTTTTATTCAAATTCATACAATTTTTTAAAGGTTTTTAAAACAAAAATCAAAACCTATATTGTCAATAAAAGAAATATAATGAGGTATCTATTGAAATTGCCCAGACTGGTCTACAATCATCTTACTTTACCCTTCACAAACCATTTATATGGATAATTCATCTTTGCTCGCCCTTTCCTTTTCAAAGGAATTTTTATTTATAGTACACCTCCAACTGCGAGCTGAGTGCGGTGTCAAGCATGTTTAAACATCTGTTGATTCAATACACTCATATAATGATTTAAGGAAACTGTTAACCAGCAAGCCTCTAGAAAACATTTTCTGCAATTTCCGCTCATATCGCCTTGTGTTTCTACTTTATTTAACAATCTTTTTATGCACTTTCAGGTTTTCATAAGGCCTATCTTATTGAGTAAAAATATATGCTTATCTTATGACGTAAAATTTTTATCTATCCATAAACTATCACACATGTAGATTTTAAAGGATACAAAGAGCACGTCCTCGTTTGTTGTTCACACAAAAAAAAAAACAGAAATAACCCTTACAGTGGAGTTGATTCTTCAGCTCCAACAGTTTTGGAATAAGAAAATATTCCTTGACAACATATACAAATTTCATAATTTTTCATCAAGATTTTGTTTTTTACGTGTTAAACCAATGGCAATGTCTAAATTTGGGATTTCTTGGCCGCCCTCCCCTGTCGCCAGCGACGAGAGTACATTACATCCTCTATAGATTTGATATTTTAATATTACCGTTGTGTTTTTAGTGTATACCGCTCAAGACGGTAAGCAAGTGTGATAAGTGTGATCGCTTTGTATTTCTAGTCTTTTGAACATTAATATCTGTTTGTCAATGTACTTCAAGGTTTTCGCTACGCCTATCTTATTGAGTACATATCCATATGACATAATATTGCACATCCTTTCATTAGCTGTCACACATGTAAATTTTAGAGGATATAAACGGCACAAATATTTTCTGCAACACTGATATTTGAAAAGTGAGGTCCAACGCAAGTGAATAGAGCGGGAAGCGCGTACGTCCCCGCCCAAAAAAAATACCAGTTACTATGTTCAACAATGGGAAATTTCATCTCTTAATATAATCTAAACTAGTGCATTTGCAGACATTTTTAAAGCATTGCAGTTTTGGCAGAATAGATGAGCATGCAAAGAAAGTATCCGCCCAGCAGGCCCGTAGCAGGAATTATGCGGGGGGGGGGGGGTTACTTGGGGGGGGGGGGGGGTGCGGATATGCCAGAAGCGGAACCTTTTGGTACCAAAAAAAAATTTTCGGCTCGCTACGCTCGACATTGCCAAAAATTGGAAACAGTCGTCTCCAAATTATGAAGAGCGTGTGGGGGGGGGGGAAGAAAAAAAGATCGTTGAGTAAACACAGTATTTATAGCAACAAAGGCACTCGTAATGCGATGGTGTAAAGCTGCTTAGTCCTTAGTATTCACATTAAAAAGCACAAAAAACCCTAAGACAACTTTTAATTGACAGACGGAACCTTAAACATGGCAAAGAGGACCTTCAACAAATTTAAAGGGATCACTTTGTCGTTTTTGGGGGGTGCGTCGCACCACTCGCACCCCCCTGCGTACGCCCCTGCAACCCCAGATTTTGATACTTACGGCAGCCAGTTAGTGGTTTATACGCTAATGAATGAAAAAAATCATATCCTCACCTATTTTTAGTGAGTGCTACCTCAGAGCATTACTTTAAGATGGATCCCCAATGATGCTGCATAGCTTATTGAAAAACCTAATTTTTTTTGCATTTTAACTGGTGTGCAAGTGTTTAAATCGGTATATCCGCTGTTATAACATAACATTATTTAACTTTAATTATGGGTTGGCTTTTTCTTGGAAGCTTTTAACCTTTCTCAGTGCCCGGCCGGTCTTTGATTTTTGAGATTTTTATATTTTAGGGACGAAATAGCTGATTTTGTGTTAAAATTTGCCAAATTTTGGCCCTCACTGCCACTGACTTTACTTAAGATTGTTTTTTAACCTGGGCAAAAACAATACTCTATACAAGTTCATGTCTAATTTCAAAATTATGTACAGAAGAAAAAATATGGAACAAAACACCGGAACATACTTACTCAGCTCCCTAGATTTCTTTGACACACATATCCATTAATCTGGGTACAGGCACCTCATTCCATTCACCACATCATCGATATTGTTCTATCATCTCCACGCAGTCCCTAAATATAGTAATATAAAATGATAAATTTATTATTCAATTTATATTCAAAATGAATGAAAGTTTATAATTTAGTGGTATGCAATTAATTGCTCTGTTTGTTTTTATTGCATCAAATTGCATTTAGCCACTGGTCCCAACACTGAGCTGGGCATAAACCTGTATTTGACAATCCATACATACATTACATTGGTAGTGATGTCATTAGTCAGTGGCAATATCAATGGCAATTGATCCAGAAGAGAGCAAATTCCCAGTCGTTCGCCAGAGGGGCAAACAATCTTAAGTTGCCCCAGGAATATCCTCCAAAAAAATCTGAACAGGACCACATGTATGTGAAAATGTCCCCTTTCGCTTTTATTTGGCCCAAATTTAGGTTAAATTGCTCAAAAAAGAAATTCTCTAAAAAAGAAAGAGAAAACGCAAATGTTGGTCCATTTTGTCCCACCTTTTTTTAACCAAGGGGACATTCTGATGAACTGTAATCGGGGCGGTCAATGTCAACTAATACCACAGTAATCCTAGCAATATGACTAGGGCCTGGTCAGTGTTCACTAAACTACATAGATCATTTAGTGCTGTATGCTTCATTTTGACTCCATCCTAATCGTAAAGGTCCATGGCCCGATCGCTATACCTCGTCCCCAGGGATCCTAGATTTTACCGGAAGTTTGTCCAAATTTTGATATCATAATAAGCTACTATTTTTTCTCATTTACTAGTCTAGAAATTTTGGAAGGTTTCATTTTTTTTTGCTATATTTTGGATAAAACTTTCATATTTGGAGAGAGTAGACACTAGAGAAGTGGAAAAAGTAGTAGCTACATTTTTTTTTCGATGTGCACGGGGGGTAACCAGCAATTTCAAAATGGCCGCACATTTTTTTTTCAATTTTTGCTTATTTTGACTAATATTCCAAGTTTTAAGAGAGTGAAAAGATTTTCTTTCATGTTGTTATTCCACTTAATATCAGTTATGGTAACATTAAAATACATTTCAATAACTCTTGAATTAATCATTTCCATTTGGCGCCAAAAATTCAAAATGGCCGCCATTTTAATAGATTTTTGTG